>OMOV01093781.1:18240-52815 GCA_900312565.1 Beryx splendens
ACGTGTATGTGTATGTGTACTTCAACATGTGTATTTATTTTCCCCCAGAGTAAATCAAATGAAATAAAGGTTTGTAAGAAATCTTCAAACAGTGTTTCGTGCACAAGAAACCTAACAGACCCAGCAATTAAAAAAGTGTCTGCACACACCCCGTAAATGAACCTCTGGTTAAACTGCTGCATGGCTCCCTGCAGCTGGCTGCGCTGGTGCTGCCACTCCTCATAGTTGCGCACCGACTCCTGCGTGGGGCGCTGCCACGTGGTGGTGCGGGTGATGTGGTCGACGTAGTACACCCTGCCCATGGGGTCCACCCTGCGCTCCCACCTACAAAGAACGGAGAATGAAAAGGAGGCAGTACTGAGTCGACAACGTAGGATACATAGTGGATCCTGCCTAAAGGCTCCACCTGACATCCCTACCCACAGCAGAGGCACACATGATCCATTTTTGTATTTGGCTACATCACTGACTTAAAATAAAAAAAGCATACTGTAGAATAATAGAATGCAGTTCAAGGCATCTGTAAAAGTTTTTATAAAAACATTTCACGACTAGTCAAAGAGCCTTTTTGCAGAGTTAGGACTGCACAGTCCAACAGACCAGACCTATAGCAAAGTATATATTAATATTCATGGTATAAAGGAGGAATCAAGTGTTTTGGTACCCTGTAGGGAGAGACTCAGGCCTGTCCCAGGTTGTCCTTTTCTCAATGTGATCCACAAAGTACATACGACCATTCTGGTCCACCCTTTGCTCCCACCTGCAGAGACAAAACGGATGAGTCAGAAAATAGAGACAACAGGATCAGGAAAGAGGTCATGTGCAACCCAAGTTGTTCAGCTTATGAAAAACTGAAATTCTTGAAAATACCTAAAATGTAACAAACATTTGATATGAATATTAACAGAATCAGCTACAGTCACGTGTGATGAACTGCCCCTTACCCTGGTGGCAAGGGACCGCTGTTGACGGGTGTGACTCTGGGAGTGGCTGGGGCCGGGGCTGCTACGGCGGAGGTGGAGGCCACCGGTTTGGGCCCAGCAGCCGTCTGTGTTGGTCCTGCTGCTGCTGCTCCACCTGAGGCATCCTGTGGATCTGAACACCCACTAGCAGATGCTTGAGAGGATCCGTCTGAAGCTGGGCCTTCGCTCACCTCACTAGGGGAGGAACTGCTGGAGGAGGCTGGGAGGAAGGTAAAGGAGAAGAGGGGAGGGGAAGGCAGAGGAGAGGAATATATGGATAAGTCTGTCTATTAAGCTGGAATAGTATATTTGCTTCAACTGCAGTCACTAGCAGAACCAGTGCACACACCAATTTTGTACATAAATATGTGAAATGACTTTGTTGTATTAGGCTAAGACATCAATCTAGGACACCTGCACATTCTTCATCTTATGTCTATGGAATCTTCTTAAATGTACAGGAGCGCAACATATTCACATGAACTTTCAAAGGTTTTCTACTTTTCCTACTTGGTGAGGCTGTCGGTCTGCGGGGCGTAGGAGGAGGGGGGCGGGCTGGTCTCGGAGGACGTGAGGACTTGGAGCCGCCTGGAGACGGGGCAGGAGACCCCGTACCGTTGACAGCATGACCATTAGGTACAATGACCCACTCCTCTGAATCACTGGAGGGGGACGTGTCTCTGCTTGACCTGGGGATGAGAATGAGATCGTTTAGGGCTACGGTAGTCTTTATAAGTGGACATTTATCTATGAGAACCAAATGTAAACACAAACAAAACTCTTGCCAGATATGGTTTCTTCTTCACAAACCCCAGACCCAAACTAAGCACAAAAGATTCTAGGCCTATTACAAAAAGAACAGTGTACTAGACCTGTTGCCAGAGTCTCCATTCTGTCTCGCATTCCCATTTGGAACAGCAGCTAGAAGGACAGAAAAAAAGAAGACATCAATGCCCTATTCAAACAATGAGACGGCCCGGGAAGACAGGGCGGTTTGTGCTCAGATTTAGGAGTCACGGTGTGTAGTTTACCCTGCAGAACTGCAAACCTCTCATCTATGTAAAAAAAAAAACACGCTGGCTGCTGCTGCTACAACCTGTTAATGGAACGTGCTGCAGAAACCTTTTGAATGAATCACTAATGAAGGCTGCCAAGCTGCCCACATTGCATCATGACCTCCAATAGTGATGGGGCTCAAGCTTTCCCTTAATCACTTCTCAACTCCTGATACAGCATTATTAACATTTGGTTATTACGGCAGTGCCCTTTTTCACTGAAAATTAAATGTGTCAATCAAACAGAATATGGTGTGTGGGTGGTGTGAATCTCTCAGTTACAGCTAAACACAGAATTCTTCTTGTCTGCGCTGGTCGTTTTCATTTTTCGGAATTATACATCTCTCGATAGTCGTGTGCGTTTCCTCACCGTGTTCTCTCTCCGCAGAGGAGAAGGTTTCTGGGTCTACCTGCATGCCGTCCAGGCAGACCGACAGGTCGCCTACAACATCCCGGGGGTCCCTGTCGGAGCAGAGCTGCAGCGTCTGCACCACCTCACACACTGCATAGTGTTAAAACACACAAACAGAAGCTTATTTGCAAGGCTGACAACACACTCCACAGAGAGAACAAGGTCAACTCAATACAACAGACTGAAAGGAGATGCCAAGGCTGTCATTTAGGTAGCAGAGAGAGTAAAAAATGAGTTCTAGTCACCTCCACCCGCCTGTATCAGACAGATACCCCTCCCAAGTATTCCGCCAGATATCCAGTAGCGATATGCTCTGGCCTGCCAAACATGCGCTTGGCCGTCACACAATCAGTGGTACAAGAAACAGCATGACAAAAGACCATCAACACCTCAGTACAAATGGTGTCAGGTCCGTTTGCCGTCACGTTAAAAGGAAGTAGCCTTGGAACAGCTTCACACACTTGAAATAGCGACCCGGCCTACAGTTTCTACCCAGAAACTAGACAGCCTCCTCCCTCCTAGAGCTCCAATACAGTCTAGCAGATAACCTTGTACACAACAGGGCTGAAAAAAATCAAATTGCGATTATTTCACAGAATATTGCGATTGCAATTTAACCTGTGACTCATAGCATCAGACGTTTTTCTTGTCATAACTTTAAAACTGATTTGAAAAGTGATGTTAGAAAAAATAGATGTCAGTGTGCAGGATTTACCGAGTTTGAATATTATGAAAGGTTTTCACCAATATTGTACTTGACTCATGGGCCAAATATTACCCAAAGCTCTAAAACACCTTCCAAATCCATTGGGGACGAATTGCAGCCTCTGCAATTTGGAATTTGCATTATTTCATGTTGCGATTTCGATTGTTTGTTTTTTTCTGATTAATTGTTCAGCTCTGTCCAAGACCACCGCAGGTAACCCCTCTGAGGGTCCAAAATGTGCCTGGTTAGTAGATCATGCAAACCAGTCCTTGACCTGCTGCTACCCCTTGGCCTCCTTGATTTATCGTCCACCCAACCAAGCATGCACGCAGGCTCTCCTTCAAAATCCAAGCCAAAATGTTACATCACATCCCATCACAACATGAAGTGGTTTATTATTGCTGTGATGATACAGCCTTAAAGGGTAAGCATTAGGCTGAGTAAGTTGTTGGTTTGAGATCTTGGTAGAGCCGCTCTGCACAAGGTGAATTTATAACTGTAAGCAAAGGCAGCTGTGACATAGGATATGAACTAGACCTTCATGTCACATGGTTAGCACATGTTGACAAGGTCTGAGAGGAGCCATTGTATTCGGGATTGTAAACACACTCCAAGCAAAGAGACGGTCATAAGCTGAGGTGAGGCCTGTATCTCAGGGAAAAGTAAATCCAGCGAGTAGGCTGCATGTTGGTTTTTAAGCTCATCAAAGCCCAATAAAACACTCCCCTAACAAACAGAAGCAAACAGGCACTCTTACATAACGAGTGTGGCCTACAGTGTGTACAAACTCTGCCACATATAAAACGCTGTTGACAGATATACAACAGCATCCAAACAAAATGAATATTGAAAGTGAGATTATAACTTAATATCATATTAAATTAATATAAGCCATTTGGTGGGTGCTTTATCCAGAGTACAGTACGCCATAGCATTATGTGGGAAACAAACCCCTGGCTCTGGAAGCATTAGCGCCATGTGCTACTCCTTGGGGAACACAGACCTTTTCTTCATATCCAAGGTTCTAATGACAAAATAGCGTGGGCTATAAACAAAAGCTACCAAACAGCCTCGTGCAATACCAAGGTTCCAGTCCTCCAGTATTGGTGAGGAGAAAGGTGAGTCAAAAGTTCGGGATACAACGTTTGTGCATGACTTCAGAATTTGGGGGGAAAAGGCAAAGATGAGACCAGCCCAAAAACAGAACAGAGAAAAGTGAACTCACATTTCAAGTCGTTAGCCTTGAGAGTCTCGCTGATCTCCAGTGTGGCCATTCCCAACAGGATGTCTGCCTTCAGAGTCTGGTGGCTCCAAACACGAAAGATCAGCTTGCTCAAGGGGGTCACAATTCTGTAGAAACGGGAGAAGATGCCAAAAAAAAGAAATAAAAATTGGAACTGTGACCTTAGCTCAAGTTGCACATTCACAGTGGAACTGAATAACCTGCCATTTTTAAGACACTGTTATGGACAGTGAAATGACACTGCAGGTGTATTACCACATCATACACTACCCCAATAACCAACTGACTGTAAGCATCATCATTCAAACAAATGAGCCACACAGGCCTACTGTGCACTTCCCTTACACTCTTTGGCCACAGGGACAGACAAACAGTGGCCCATCACCAAACAATTCATCAGTTATTCATTATATTGTTCCCAATCCTGTGAGAAACACCGCTGTAGTACTTACACAGTGACAGCTTGCTTCCATTTGGGGCTGTGCGTGTTGTTACACTTCTCGGTCTTCTTGGACTGGCCATCCACAGCTACCTCAACATATGGGCTGGGGCCGAACCAGTTCTTTTTGTTCTCTTTCAGCTTGGCCGAGAGCACTGGAGATGAGAAGACACCAAACAGTCACAGAGACGCTGCAGGTAAAATAACTCTCAAGGTAATTAGTCACAGGTAGAATTTGGTACAGGTGCTTATGCCTTGCTATTATCGCTAACTTAAAGCTCCTCATGTGAGTGTTTGTAAACCACTCCTACCCAGTGCTAAGCAAAACAAGTGTTGCTGACAGGCCTGTTCCAAAACAATGGTGCACATTATAACAAAGTGAAGAGTCAACATTCACCTAGGCTGTCTCCTTGGACTTTAAGAGCATGACAATTCCCTAGCCTTAGAATTGGACTTAACTTTACTAGTTTGTCATAATTCTTGTCAAAAACCTTTGTAGTACAACAGTGCAACGTTAACTCACCTGTAACTTGTAATTGAGCCTTCATGGTAAAGCCATAACACTGTAGCCTTGTTTGGCTACACCGAAAGGACCTGCAACAACTGGAACCAATGACATCACATGTAAACACAGGGACGCGCCATGCAGGTAACCTGCTTACAGAGGGATTAGGTTAAGGCTGCAACAGTCAATGGGACATGGGACCTGTGAGCCTGGCTTTAAATAGAATGGCAACCTGGCATGGATGGATAACATTTAAAAGGCTATCCAATTATTTAACATGGTGTGATGAAGGGCATTGTGTGACAGCTTTAGGTACAGATAAGATGGCATTTAAAGGTTAGTGACATTTGTTGTTGCTAGATTGCACCTGTTTGGCCTCCACAATAAAACAAATCTGGCTTTCACTGTTAGGATTTAGTTTAAAATACATGCTACTACTTGTAGTGCTCCATATCCCCACCATCACACACGCACACACACACACACACACACACACACCTTCAATGTAAATAGACACATAGAGCCAAGTTTACTTCTGATCAGATTCTGGTGGTTCTAGCTAAGTCAGGACCAAAAGACCAAAAAGACACACAAGACATGATCTAGAATGAGACACTGTACTTATAGGTGTAGTTCACTGACATGGTACAACACGTTCATAACATGTCTAAGCGATGACAAACTACCATTTTTTTTACAGCACCACAAGTCTCAAAAACATAATCTGCAACTCCTCAGAGAAAAAAAATATTCCTGCATAATTGCTGAGGGCACACATCGGTGTCCAACTCCATGTTGTTATTACCACTACTAAATCTAATTAACGCCACTATAAGCCACCACTATGTCTGACATACCAAGAAGAACGTTTCACCAGAACAGGAATTCAGATGGTAGTCACTAGTTTAGCCTAGATTCAGTAAACTGAAGCCCAAACATAGTCAGTGCCGCTCTCACTTTGTGCACCGCCTTTTGACTGTACGGTACATTCATCCTATGTACTAGCTACATTGCTGACTGACATCATGGACGTAGTGACATGGATTAACTGAAGTTATTTCAAGAAACCAAGCACCTTCCGTAACAGCCTTGGGCTAAATGAAGTAGCATTAAAGCTACCGTGGTAATATCTGCAATAACACAATAACTGCAAAGGAGAAGGACTTAAATGCCAGTCAAAGGGGTTTGTTTGTTATAAACAGAAAGGTGCAGAGTGGAGCAGTAACAGTTAGAAAGTTCTGAAAGAGACAATGTGGGTCCCTGCCCAGGCATCAGTGGCATGACGGCAGCGCTGCGCTGCTTAGCTTGATCTGTTAGCATAACAAACGGGTTAGCATGAGCGTTAACGTCAGGGAGCTAATGTTAGCCACCTACCGTTTAACATCAAAACAACCCGATTATCAGCTTTTTATCGAAATGATTTAGCTGGCTACTCGAGGTGCGTTATCAATTTTGATGTTAATGTTTTCTTTCTTTCGAGTAAGTTACTGAGAAACACTGAAAAGTTTCAAGACCTGGACCAACTTAACGTTAGCCGACGTACAGAACACCGGCTATCCAGCTAGCTAGCCGTTTGTCATCTAACGTCAGCAATGCTAACACCACACGGGATTTTCAACGTTACACTTCATCTTTCGACAGCATATATCTCACACTTCTCAATTTAGTGGAAAACTAGATGGTATTACACATACCTGGGGGGAGCAGAAGATTATATATGTCCACCTCCCACCTACACAGACTTTTGTCTCAGCTCAGCCAAGATTGTTGACAGGTTGCTGCAAGCAGCATCGTGCCTACGGATGTTCCGACAGCCGCTCTCTTCTTCTTCTGTTGAGTTTATGGCGGTTGGCATTCAAAACTGTTGCATTACCGCCATCTACTGGATTATAACAGCTTCACAGTGCAAACTATTTACAGTGCTCACCCGTAGTGCTCTCATTCACAACATTGTCCATTCTATAACCCAGACCCAATAGTCTGAGTTGGTGCAAATGACAGCCGCTCTCTACCACGGATACTGCACTTATGTTACTTCCTGTCATACTGGACTTCAGAATAAACGCCAATCCTTTAACAATTTTTTTTTTTGTATGATAATCAAAACGTGATGTTGAATTTGATATCGCCATCACAATAACATAGTGCTTAGCGCATCAATTAAATGATAAAATAAGGAACCAATATTCGACCCGCCCACTATAGTAGGTGGCGGTAATGCACCTTAACGCCGCCATAAAACTGAAGTAACGTTAGTAGAAGAAGAAGAAGCCCCACTTCTGTCCTGGCAGCAGTCTCGTGATAGCGTCACTAACCAGCTACTAACATTTCCGCAATTTGTTATGCTAACCAGCTAAAGAAAAATACATAAATAATCGCAACGACTACTAAAGCAAAATGTTGTCTCGTTTACTGAAGGAGCACCAAGCAAAGCAAACCGAGCGAAAAGAGCTCCAAGGTGAGCGGGGGAGGAGTGTCTAGGTTTAGCTCTAGTTAGATGTGTAACTGGCTAGCTAACGTTACCTTGCTAGCTGATGCTAAAAACAAAGCTGAGCTACACGCCGGTTTGACTGTGTGACGAAGCTGAGGCGGTTAGCTGCCGACCACTGTGGGTTGACTTTTTGACCATAATATAGATTATTTGTATTGTATTGTCTGTAATTTGTCCCTGCACAGAGAGGCGCAGACGTGAAGCTATTGCTGCAGCCACCTGCCTGACAGAAGCCCTGGTAGACCACCTCAACGTTGGGTATGAAGGAGTATGCTCCATGTCTTACTGTTTTCCTTTCCTGTTTTAATTAATTGGAATGGTCCTAAAATCCACCACACTCACAACACACACACAGCCAATGTTTATAAAATACATATAATTTTTCTTAAACAGTAGCCATGCATCAACTACAATAGAAGCCATGTGTCTGTGAAATAGGCAGCTCTGTGTTTTCTTGATGGATAGTGAACCTTGCTATATAGCAGGTTTTACTCTTGTATGCATCTCATGTAGTACATGCCTCTGAGCGGGATCAGTAGAGTGCAGAAGTAGTTTAATCTTTCAGTTCAGTATGGAAGAGTTGGAGACTTCTGCTGCATTATAAACACGTCCTTCCTTGAAGTCAGACTGAGTAGCGTAAGCTGGACTAAACAGACCTTCCTCTTTAATTCAGTACTTATAAGCCAATCCATTCCTGGCACAGGAAAATAGGGCACATGGCATGCTGTGACACAATAGCAAATGGTACATTAGGATTGTTAAATTGTTGTGAAAGTTGTGGGTACCTTATATGGTACGCTCACCGAGAGAGCATACCGTATAAGGCTCAGTCCTTTCCGCAGCGACCCAGGTTAGAACCGACCCGCGGCCATTTGCTCTTTGCTCTTTTTTGCTCCTTCCTGTCTCTCTCACACTATCGCTGTCAAATAAAGCATTAAAAAAGCCATTGTGAAAGTTGTGATAAAACCAGTACAATCAGCTTATACTTAAAGAACAAGAGTAGGATGCAAAGGCCATTGTTGTACTGCTCCTTTATGAAAAAGGTTTATGGCCATTTTGACAACTCAGTGAGGTTTAGTCTAGGTAGAATGTCTCTTGGGCAAAGGTCACTATTTCATTACTATTAGACCACAATATTTCAAGCAAGGTTCTACTTTATTATCAGGATTATTTTGCCGCATGGAAAATGAATGAGTAGTATTTACCAAATACCAGATTATTACCAAATACAGATTGACTGTAACGTGCAAGAGTTTATAATGTTACACCATGCTATGTTGATACATTCACAATACAATACCACCTCTCATTATTGATTCCTGTGTTGCTCTAGAGTCGCCCAAGCATACGTAAACCAACGCAAGCTTGACCATGAAGTGAAAACTCTCCAAGTGCAGGCTAGCCAGTTTTCCAAGCAGACTGCTCAGTGGATCAGTATGGTGGAGGGCTTCAATCAGGCCCTAAAGGTAGGCTACGCTCTGTCAACAACACACGTCTGAAATCGGTAACTCTGTTGTTAACCAAAAACAAACACGAGGGCTTTGATGGATTCAACCTGAGATGTCATTTGGTTATATGTCAGTTAATCCATGCCAAAAGTATGGAGCATAATCTTTTACGTTTGAGAAAGCTCAAGAAGGTCAAATGGCACATTTTGACTTGTTTTGCCTGTAAAATAATCTCTAGAACTATCTTTGCTGTCCTTGTAATAAGTAAATGTGGATAAAGCACGAAAGGATATCTGGTTCCAAATGTCAAATACGTAACAGCAGCATTTGCAGCCAGTGTCACGTTTAATGTTGTTGTTATACAAAAGGGAACATATCCAAATCTACGATACACGCTGGTTGGGGAAAAAGGAAGGAGGATCAGCAGGCAGGGCATGCCATATGCTCGTGACAACGTGGGTTCAAATCCAGTTTGTGACACCCTCTTTAAATAATTGTAATGCCACAAAAGATCATCTTTGGGGGGAAACCAATTTTGTTGTACACAGTGAAAGTAGTGAGGCACCTCAGTCAAAACTCACCACTGCTTTATCAATTTCACTAATAGCAGCTTTAGTTACCTTCACAGGCCTTGTCATAAATCCCTAGAGCCAAGCGGATTTGCCAGGTGTAAGCAATTCAGCAATTGATTTCCACTCATTCTGACAAGCTGGATGAAATTACAGTCTTCCAGCTTACATCATCTTCACATGAGTAGCCTGGGGGACAGGCTGACTTGACATTTTAAAAGTTTGCCTATTGCTACTCCTTGTGGTAGAAAATGTTTTATCAACAATGGAAGAAATCAGCATAGAAATCTGATGGTTGTACCCTAACGCTTGTGCTCACTGCTTCAGCGTTAGTCCTCAGAAAGTGTGCATAGTGATAATCACCCGTAATGTTGCTATATTCTCTGTTGAACAGGAAATTGGGGATGTGGAGAACTGGGCTCGCAGTATTGAGATGGACATGAGGACCATTTCCACAGCTCTGGAGTATGTACACAAGGGTCAGCTTCAGTCGGCTTCCTCATAAACGTCATGGGGAGAGACATCTGATTGACTGCTAGCTTTATAGATGAAACAAACTACACTGGAATGAACTTAACAGAAATCTGGTCCGATAGACCCTTACCAGCGAATATGCAGGACTTCGTTGTCAAGAATGGCTTTGTGAATCTTCATCAGAGTGGGCTTGTGCTGATGGTTAACCGTGTTCGGAGAAATGTTGAAAATCGGTTGTATTTGACAATGAATTGCACATCTGCAATGCTGTTTTCTTTTCACCGCTCAAATTCTCAATGAAGATGCCACCTTGTTGCTCCATGGCTGATGATGTTAACTAGGGATATACAGTGGCGTGCGAGTCGTGTGAAGGTCATGCCTGTGTGTTAAGTGAAATAGGTCTGGCATTTATGCGGGAGTGAGGACGTCTTCACATTCAGAGATGAAAGTTTGATCAGAAAGAATTAGCTATGGTAAGTGAATAAATGAGGCTTCTGTGTGAAAGCGTAGCATATAGAAATTGGATTTATTTGCTTGTAATAGTTTTAAGGGCCCACAGACGACTTTCCGTCTCTGTCTACCTTTCTGTGATATCCCCCTGTCTAATAACCTGTTTAAAGCAAGGCCTCTTTTCAGCACCCAAACCCTGAATAATAATATTGCCTATACTGTATTTATCAGACAGCTCATCTTTACATTTTGTTACCTTTGTTTGTATTAAAGCCATGGTAAAATTGCACTGCTGTTTGTGTTCTTGTCAAGCAAGGAGGTATACAATTAATCTAGTCCAGTTTTACAGTGGCCAAGGGCTTCACAACGCTCACATTATGAAAGCAGTAAATGGAAATGACGTAGGGTGGTGTTTAGTTCGTGATGGAATGTGTGACGTGAGAGGGAAAGTTGCGTCACGAGGCACAAGGCAGCTGAGTTCTCCCACCACACCACCTTCCTGTTTGGTAATAGCCACACTCTATCAGTTTAATGGACGTTATCAGAATACAGAAACCAGTATCAACAACCAATTGATAACATAGTTTTATATTCACTTTGTACATGTTATAGTCCCGTCTGGTAATGAGCTTGTGAGGCATAGCAGTATGCCTGTGCTTAGCTGTAACAGATACATTAATAAATTACTTTCACTCAATCCTATAACCCCTGCTGGTTTACAGCGTACAATGTCAACAGACTTGTTTGAAGACTTATCGCAAATGTGGGGAGCTGATAGAGCACACAGCATACTTTGTAAGCACGTTTTCAGCTTTAAAACTGATGTAACAGTTCAGCGAACTGAATGAGCCAATGAGATATGAGGGTGAATGTTTCTCAGGGCACACAAGGCTTTAACATGCGGGATTATAGTAAGTTTGTTTAACACTCTTAAAACGTAAAGCAAATAATGTGACGTTTACAGGGACACCATACTAAGAAATATTTAAACCTCCTCATGCTAATAATACTGCATATCTTCAGAACCTACAGGTTGGGAATATCAAGCGAGATTTTTTGAGGACTATTCAAAAGAAATTGATGCATTTTGGAGGAAAATAATATATTGTCTAGTAGATGAATTGGCAAACTAGTAAATCCAGTTCTTTGATGGCTCTGTGTGCTTATTGCACAGAGCTTTCTGTATGTATTCTGTAATTCCCACCACCTATTTCTCGCACACACACACACACACACACACATACACACACACACACCAAATGCTTACGGATTGGGGATTACCAATTGCGGACTTGTCTTAAGGGATAAACCATAAGGATAAAACCTTTCCCTTACCAGTCTCTCTGGGGTAAGAGGGGCGAAGGGTCTGAGAGCGAAAGTGAAGAAGAGGGAAAGCCTGTGGAGATCTATCACTTCTCAAAAAGGGGAAAAGGTATGATAATACAGTTTTCATAACAATTCATCAAAAGTGTTTGAATGGATAAAGGTACGAAAATGAGCAGATATTTGTAACGAGAATTGCAATTTAACTGGTTTCATCACAAATTACATTCTCTTAAGTTCATGTTCTGTGTGTAACTTGGTCACAGGTTAATCAGCTTAAAAATGAAAAAGTTAAAGCTTCATGCAAAGTGTAAATGGATTTTTATATTATCTTTCTTAACGTGATTTAATTTAATTGTTCAGTTGAATATAGCCTGGTAAAACTGTCAATACATATCCACTGCTGTCATGTGAAAATCTTGTAAATCCAATTTTTACATTTTTTTTCTTAATCTGAATTAAAGTTTTAAGTAATCATGTATGATTTTAATAAATGTTCTGAGCCTATAAGACACATAGCAACAATATAGGTAATTGTGATATTATGGAAACATGGGCTATCAAAATGTCTTTTTTGTTTCTCTCAGTAATAAGCCTGAAAACTAATAGGTTGTCAGCAGTGAGAGGCTTACACAGCTCTGACACGGGCATTAAATTTATGCCTCAAAACAATACATCCCTCCCTCCCCTCCTACTCTCACCAATGCCTTTCTTTGTTCCATAAGAGCATTAACCAAAGATTTCTCATGTGCCTGAGGCACTGCTGTATTACATCAGGCCTTCCAGAAAGGCCCTCAGTGAACATTTGGGGCTAATGTGAAATTAATTGTATTCCATATTTATATAAAACAGTACAATGCTTCAATAAAAACCTGCAGTATTATTAAAAACGGAAATGATTTGGCTTTGGAGATTCCTGAAATTAAAATGAGTCAGGCTAAGCAAATGAATTCTATGTAATTTAATTATGGGGTTCATAACATCTAACATTAACCCTTTTCATACATGAAGCTTTTCCTGCAAACGTTACAGAACTTCTACATTTAGGCGTCACGTGTGAATGGGAGCTGGGGTCAAAACTCCAGGAAATCAGCTTTGGCAACTTGCCATGTCAAGACATTTTCTTACTGTGTTTGTTTCAGCAACCGCAAATTCCTACAGGTCACCAAAAATCCTCCTGTCTGGCAGCAGTATGGACACACAGTTTCTCTATGACCTTTTAGGGTAAGGTAATACCATCGCCACACCACACTGTGGGCAGACATTTGGGAGCTGTAGCCTATAACCTTTGAACCTTAAATCCTACAAATCTAAAATTTCAGTATCAGTCAAGTGTGTTTATGAGAGTCTGAATCGTTTGTTGTAAATGTTAAATAGGTTGTCATTCTTTGTAGATACAGGAACCCTCTTGAGAACACAATGGGGATTTAACAGCAATCTATTCTACATCTACACTTTAACTGTCCACTCCAATCCCTAACAGGGAAAATGCATGGTTGTACGTCACTGCTACCTGTGCGGTGCTGTGGATGCTTGTGTGGCTGTACCGGGACAGCCTGGAGATTGAGAACCTCACCGACAAGTACGTCTTTGTGACCGGCTGCGACTCGGGGTTCGGAAACCTGCTGTGCAAGAAGCTGGACCGCAAAGGCTTCCGCGTGCTGGCTGGCTGCCTGACAGAAAAGGGAGCTGACGATCTGAAGAGGGTGGCTGGGCCCTATCTGAAGACTGTCCTGCTGGATGTGACCAGTCAGGACAGCATCCAGAAAGCCATGGAGTGGACCAAGAAGGAGGTCGGCGATAAGGGTGAGAGATAATTTGCAAGAGAGCAGAAGACCTAACTAATCTATTGCATATTTTACAAGGCAAGCAAGATCACAAAAGATTTTCCCTTTGTCTCTTTTGTTCCCTTTTTTAGGACTGTGGGGTATTGTGAACAATGCCGGGCGCTCATTACCCATGGGTCCTTCAGAGTGGATGAAGGTAGAGGACTTCCACAGCACACTAAAAGTCAACATGAATGGAGTGATTGGCATGACGATGACCTTCCTGCCGCTCATCAAGCAAGCTCGCGGCCGCATTGTGAACGTGGCGTCGGTGCTGGGTAGGGTTGCTGCAAACGGTGGCGGGTATTGCATCTCCAAGTTTGCTGTGGAGTCTTTCTCTGACTGCCTCAGGTAGGCCTACGCTGTCTCATGAGCATCAGATACCGTATACTACTAAACACATAAACTGAGCTCAGAGTCTCATCTGGTTCCGATCTGCGTTGGCCTCTCCCTTTTGAAAGACGTGATTGTAATGATTAACAATCTGTTCAAGTCAAAATTCAGTTCGAACACTTTATTGTCCCATGAGAGACATTTGGTTTGCAAACAGGTTTTATAATAAAAAAACATTCAGTAAACACACATAATAAAAACAAACGATAAACAGTGAAACACAATAAAACACATATTACAAAACAAAGTACACTCAACAAATTGCAGTAGTACACATAACAATTTTCCACAACATATGCCATACAGACAAGAGGGCATACCTCCGCCAACACTATACAACTGTGAAGATATAGTTCCACATAATACATAATTCCACACAGTCATTTCTTCCATGCCACATTGCCAACTTTTTTCATATCAGGAGATACACATATTGTCATGACTGTACCTGAAATGGGACATGAGATTTACCACTTTTAAGCATTTTAGCCGATGAGCTGTCCACTGCCCCCATGTTATTTGACTGGGCCGATAAAAGGAGGGTTCGCCTCTTCTTATGTCTGCTGATTGCCACGCAAAGTTTGATGGCGTTGCATGAATCTGTTTGTTCTTTATATGCCTTTTTGTGAGAAGCCACGCCCACCACCACGCCCCCCTTTGGCCAATTGGTATGACTAGTTAATCAGTTCTTCTTTGCCCCATGAACAATCTTTCCAATCTTTTTCAAGTTTTGTGCAAATCCATTTATAACTTTTCGAGATATCCTGCTAACAGACAAACTGAATCACCACCCAGCTCTGTTATAGAGGTAAATATTGCTTGATAAGGCTAGACAGGGAGTCAATAGTTCAAAATAGTGCAATAAAAATCTCTCATCAGCTGCTTTAGATTTTGGGCACTCTAAAGCAGCCAGAGGGCATCAGCTCAGACTCTCCTCTCCGTGGGATCAAGAAGGATATTGGCTGTCCTCCCCTCATGCTTCTCAAAGATTTTAATTAGTTGTGCCTGGTTCACACCAGAAACCTTACCGCCTATCCTCACCAGCCTTCCCAGTGTTTTCATTCTTAAACTCAAACACGTCTGCAATAAAAAAGGCTAAAACAAAAGGTTGGAAATCTGTGGCCCAAGCCTATTTCAAGCTCTGCTGTTGATGTGGTATGAGACTGCATGCACAGTACGGTAGCTATACTACATGCCAAGCTTTTTTATTTTATTTTTACATTTTCTCTCTACAGGAGGGATATAAGCTACTTTGGAATCAAGGTGTGCATTATTGAGCCAGGGTTTTTCAAGACTGCAGTGACCAGCCTGGAGCCCATCGAGAGAGAGCTGCACCGCCTGTGGAACCAGCTCACCCCTGAAGTACAGGCCAGCTATGGAGACAAGTACCTTGATAAGTGTGAGCAGATTGCACTGCACTGGTGATGTACAGATATGACTGATCTTCATTTCAGTGCATTAAACTATAATGCAAACCAGCAGTCACCAGCAGATTGAACTGAGTGCACTGGTTTATTTGAGGTGTACCACAACACCTGTATGTGGTTCGTCTCTCTCACTTTGATTGCATCCAAGGGCAGAAAGCACACTTCCATTTTCTTTAGAAAATGTAGCCTTTTCTAGTTGTGTATTGCAGTTCTTATATTTTGTACTGTATTGAGTAAAAACCAAAACAGGACAATTACAGTTACTACATTTCAAGATATAACTTGTAACTTAAGCCCAATTCTGTGGAGAGTAGGCAACAGAAATATATCCTCAATCTGTCCCTTCATTGTCCCATATGAAAATGCTTATACAATTTCACTCATATTTCAAGAACACTCAGCAATCACTGACTGACCCAAGGGTGGAACTACATCACTGGTGGGGGACAACATGTTTACTCTTTGCTTGTTTTGCAAACAGTTATTTAAGTATATATATATATATGCAAAAAATATAAATAAAATAAAATAAAACGGCCTTTCTCTCCCTAAAAGATATCCCATTGAATTACACTTTTGAATGACCCACACATTATGTCCCGCCCCAACTAATTAAGGAATTAAGGAAGCAAGATGCTGTCAAAATGCAGTTTCATTGTGACTTTAAAGGTTTCCACATCATGAGTCTTAAATACATTTTTGGATTAAGTAAAATAATTAAATGCATCAAAGTGAAATGCTGAGGTTTTACACATGCAATATTGATTTTCATTTGCAGACATCAGAGTCCAGCGTTTGATCATGAATGCCGTCTGTGACTCTGACCTCACCAAAGTGACCAACTGCATGGAGCACGCGCTGACGTCTGCCCACCCACGCACCAGATACAGTGCCGGCTGGGACGCCAAGCTGATCTGGATCCCCCTCTCCTATATGCCCTCCTGTGTGGTCGATATTGGGCTGAAGCTGGTGCTGCCGCGCCCCTCAAAGAGTGTGTGAGGAAGTAAGGCTTGGGGGATGCAAGACGGTGACGAGTCTGAACAAAATGTCTTCAGAGTCTGTGTCATTTTGTATAATTTTGATGCAATATGAAGGTGGACTTACAAAAATGAGCCTTTTGCCTTTAAACATATTACTCATCAGCACTGAAACACAATTATCCAAGGTGAATGTTGCAGCTGTTCACCTGTATGTGCAAAATCTGCCATGTAAAAGTAATGTAATGTCTGCTTGAGACAGTTAGACCATGAGAGAAAATGACAGAATCCTGTATATTTAAGCTATCGTGTTGTTTGTTAACACTAATGTTGTGCCTTTTAAAACTATTTATGTTCCTTGATATGGGCAATGTTGTTTACCATTAGAGGCAAAATGAGCAGGATTTTGCTGTCAGGACAAAGTGTCAGAACGCAAAGCTCTGATCAACTTATTGTTGAACACAAATAAAAGAAAAACTGAAAGCTTTTTGGCTATGTAAGATGTATACTTTGTGTTACACTAATGGGCAGCCACATCAAGTAATCAGTCTGTTGAATGTTGAACATTGCCTCAAAGATACGTATCGCTGCTGTCATGTGAAAACCTCAGAACTTCAGTTTTGGTGATTTTCATGTTTTAACTTCAGTTGAAGGACAAACTCTACGACCCTGAGGCTGATGAATCCCTTTCAAAACCCATTGAATAAACTCAAAATGTTCATGGTGGTCAAAGCTAGAACCAAGGCTGTTTTTCTTAGCTCCTGAAAAGTTGACATTTAGAGACACCCCCGCAGCATTTTGATATGATGCTATGAGTGTGTGTGCGTGCGTGCGTGTGTGCGTCCACAAAACTAATAAATTATTTAATCTAGGAACGGAGGACATGAGGATTCTTGGTCTGCCCTTGATCCATGAAGCTGAATTTAAACTAGCAGCTGAAACAGCAGCTGAATATTTAACTCTAATAACCAATCACTATTTACTGTTTGACAGTTCCTGTTTTACCTCAGAAAGTCTGTGGTTTACATGTTGCACAACAGTAAAATTCTTGCAGCGAATGTTCATTATGAGCAGAAAGATGAATGGAGCAGGCATTTCTTAGCTCCGGTGTAAACTCACACCTGTTACACAGTTTAGTGAGAACTCTGCAGTTATTCTCCACTAGAAAGTAGACTTGCTCTGTTAAGTTATTTCTATATAATGTTTCATAGATTTTTGTACTATTGAAAGGTATACTGAAAATGTTTACATTACTGTAAAGAATGTAAACATCAAATACCCGTAGTTGTCCTGGATGGGATAGGAAATCTGTGATGGACTCAATACTAGACTGTCATTTATTTGTTATTTTATTTTGGTGTGTAGGGTATTCAAGAATGAGCTGTTATAGCCTACCTTAATTCACTAGCATTTGAACTTTTGTTTTACTTGTTGTGACTACCAAGTTATGCTCTTTGTTGTCGTTATTTGTTATTTATGAGGGAGGTGATTGATTGGTATTTTACTATCAGCTTCAATCAATGTCCATAATAATAAACTGAGCGGTTAAAGCCTCTGCTGTAGCACATGTGGCCTCTGAGTTGTTAACAGGGCAAAGGCTTTCTCAGCTATAAATATCACTGAGGAGCTGGTAACATGAGTGATCTTATGCTGTTATTTAATCATAGCAAAGCAGACTATTGATTTATGAGATAACATTGATTTTATTTGCAATACTGATTTCTGTGTTAACAAATTGTTGAATTTTCTAATATTGACACCAATATTCCTCATGACAGGATTTGTTTTGCTTGCCCAAAATACATTTCTAACTTCTGATTGGCTCTTGCATCTGCCAATCTAGTGGCAGACACAACAGAAGGTGGCGCGCTTGTAATTTAGTACGTGTGACTTAACGCTGCCTTCAAGTGCTCCTCGTAAACTCCAGCTCTTCTATGTCAGAGGACCTAAATACAACTCGTGACTCATCAATCATAATAATAATAATCATAAATAATAACAAACGGGTAATAGCGAGTGTGCCGTTTTATTTTAGAAAACAAGGTACAGAGTTACTTTGTGCTGCAGTGGCAGAATCTCACACACAAACTGACTGTTTTAGATGACAACTAAAAGCTACACAAACAGTGGACATACTCCAATACGAATTGTTTATATAGGCTAGAATGCCAAACAGTAACACTTATATATAAAATACATGAGTTTTACAAGAAGCGTCACATCGCTACAGATCGGAAATCATAAAAGCTTCCACTAATGCATGTTAACGCTGGTTCATGTGAGGTCAGCTCGAATTTACCACATTTCTGACAGCCCTTGAAGGCACTAACATTTCAGCGTTTGATTTGGAAGGAGTCGAACAGTCAGTTGCTACGCAGGAACTGTTGTTGGTGAAGTATTAGAGCCTGAAAAGTAACATCCAGCCTGATCTTGACAGAAAACACCGAGATGACCATGCTCTGTCTGAGAGCGCTGCGCGGCACCAACTCTGCGGCTGTGCAGCTGCTGCTCAGGGATGCTTCGAGGAAGGTTCCCATCGTTCAGCCCGCACAACGTCTCAGCACAAGGTTAACAACGAGGTACCCGCGACGTCTGACACACATGCACCCTTCTCATCCAAAAATGTAAGTGTTTCTGTTTCACTCACTTATGTTTCAGATAAGATACGCTTCGAAATGTGCAAAAACTGGCACAAGAAGTGTATTTGCATGTATGACATTCATTCGAAATATATTGTAGCCTATATTGTGTGTATTTTCTTCCTGCTAACATATCAGTAAATATAACCAAAACAAATATTTTGGCCTTTAAAAATAGGCAAATTAAGCGAATTAAACTCCTTGTATTAGTTAGAGAAAAGTGACTGATCATCTTACTGGCAGATTATTGTGTGTGATTGTTGGAATGACACATCAGTACTTGGCCGTAAACTTATTAATTCAACTCAAAATTAACTCAGACATATTGATTTTAGAGCCAGGTATTGTTTCAGCTCTGTCTGTTGTGAGGGGATACCCCACAAGACTGCTCTCTTCTCTTTCAAGAGCTTTCTCTTCACTTCACCAGGAGTGTGTGTTCAAAGTCTCTTTGCTCTGGAGTAGAGGACATGCTTTTCTACACCATCACAGAGGGAAGAGAGCAAGTCCCCATCTCATACTTCATCTCAGTGAGTCGCTGCACAAATCTATCTATCTATCTATCTATCTATCTATCTATCTATCTATCTATCTATCTATCTCCTTCGCCTTACTCAGAGATACTGTAAATATTCATAAGGATAAAGAGAGATCAGTTTATGAGCTGCTTCTGCACATACTGTCATCACTACTCAATCTGCCTTTGCTGAGTTAGTATAGTTGACACATTTGAGATCCAGTGGTGAATCACTGCAGCTCAGAAGTTCGGATGAGTTTGGCTCTTTCCATGGTTATTATTACAACATGTCAAAACAAGGCAAGGCAAGTTCATTTATGGAGCACATATCGTACACATAGGCAATTCAACGTGCTTTACACAAGGTGCATAAGACATTAGATAAGAAATACTGGATAAGATAAATAAAATAAGCAAATAAAAAGAGATAATAACGTGTGTAAGAAGAGGGGATGAATACAGAATTCAAGTTTTAAAAGTGGTCAAAGTCGGGGTTCTTCTGGGAGTTTATTCCAGCTCTGTGTAGCATAATAACTATGCTGCCTATATAACTACATGCAGACTATACAGTGTTGTTCATAGGGCTGATTTTGATCTGATCCAAGTTCAGTCATGTGGTCCGACTTCCTGTGTAGGCCCTGAAGAAAACTGGTCTCCAGCCGTCTGACCCTCGTCTGAAGGACTGCATGGAGAAGCTTCGGCGGGCCGTGAAGGACTCCAGTGGTGAGGTGATGATGGACAGGGACCTTTTCCACAGGTGAGACAGTGGCGGGAGCAGAAAGGTGGACTAGTGGTTATAAATGAATCAGTCAAACAATCCTTCAATCAAACAGTCAATTAACTGATGAATTCACTCGTTAATCAATGAGAATTCTTTGCTTCTAGGGGAAAGACAGAAAGATTAGACAATATCTTACTACAGTGCTACAGCAGAAAGCTGAAAGTCAAAATAAAAGTAGATTTATATAGATTTGAGTAGATTTAAGTGCAATGTCTGGAAATTAAGTCACAGTTCAATAGCTGAATGCTGCAGTGGATGTTATCACTCTCTTCATCCTGGGTGTTTGAGGGTATACCGTGAATAGACGGCCCATTCAAGGGATTCTAGGACAGCGGGTCAGCAGCCCACAATGAGTAACTTTCCCGCAACTCCAATGAGCATCAGTGCAATAGATACTTGTAGCGTGTCTCACTTTTTTGCCTGTTGCTGGAAGTGTTGCTCATCTATAACTCCCACCCCCCTCCAAAAAATTGGCTTGTATCTGAACGGCCTGACTCATGGTGTTGTGTTTTCCATTTTCCACCAGGTGCAGGCATCCGAACGGACTATTATTAGTCTGACCTCCCCACATTCCTTTTTAATGAAGGATTTGTTGTAGGCCTCTGTGCATCATTCTCTCTCTCTCTTTGAGCCGCAACTCTTTATGGTCTTTCGCACGTACTCTTTTATATACTTTTATACACTTTATACTTTTATATACTTTTTTCTGTGGTTATAGCTCAGTCATGTCAGGTTCAGGAACAATGGAGTGTATGAGCAGTATGTGGAGGAAGACAAAACTGTCCTGTGGTCTTTAGGTCATTATGTATGTGTTTTCCAAACCTGGGAAAGTTTTGCATATGGGGGATTATGAGGTACAACAACTCTCATAGTGACAAATGTACAAACCTTAATAGTTAATATGATTGACTGTGAGTCTATATGATGAACTGTTAAAGTTATGACAATCTAAGGTAACAGCTTGACTCTTTTCCAAAGTTTTGTTTTATGCAAATAATATGCAGAAATGCCATGGGAATTTGTTCATGTTGTTTTTTAAACAGTCTATTCTTTGAAGAAATAATAACAATTGCTAACAATAAATGTTCTTATTACATGAGTCCTAGTTGATCGGTCCTAGCTCGCCAAAACAAATCCTGGGACTGTCAAATCAATAGAAGCTATCATTTGTCTGTACACAAGTAGTCATGGAGAGATGGTGCTATAGGTCGTGGGATAGTCATTGAACCGGACTGGCAGAAACCTGTAAGCACCCTGTGGTTTAGGTCGGTATTTTGTAGGGTGCGTCAGGTCGTATCAGCCTTCACTGGCATGCTGCTGAAGGGCCCCGCTGTCAGACTGATAGCTGGCAGCTGCTCGTTTGCACTCACTCAACAATAAATCAGTCAACAAACAGACCTTCCCTCCCACATGGCCATATAGGTGCACACATGCATACACACAGTCTGCCTGCATGTGTGTGTAACTTTGATCACTGTCTTACTTCACTTAGTAGCCGTTGTTTGCCCCGCTAGATTACTGATGAAGTTTTGTAAAGGGAGCACTGTGGAAAAGATAGTTGAGCTTAGTTTTGAGAAAATGCAAATTCCGATCCCAACGAAAACACACACACTGCTAATTATGCCGACCTGTTCTATCCCATTAACTGCACATGGTACTGTTTGCTACAAGCAAGGCTCCAGGGAATACATGAGAAAAGACCTTTATCAATCTTTACAGTTCAATGGCCTACTTAGTGAGCGTGGTGTGTGTAATGTTAATATCACAGAAATGATTTAAGTGTTTTCTCAAGGCTAAATATCAACATCATTTTCAGTAAGTGCTCCTGGCTAACTCTCTGTTCTGTTCTCAGATGCGTTGGAGGAAACATGGTGCTGCTGATCCAGGCCTTCAGAAAGAAGTTCATCATCCCTGAGTTTGATGTTTTTGCACAAAAAATCAATGCAATCTACGACACAGTGCAAAAGCAAACCGCTGGGCATGTAAGCATTTGTCGTCCTTTGTACCTTTGGAAAATCAGTTAAAATATGGATGAATGAATTTTATATTTCCAGGTCTTGTAAAGTTTGGGAATTACACAAAAGATCAAGAAAAGTATGGGGAAACAGTGTAGTTTTCTCCTGATGGACATTACTTTTATGAAGACCCATTTTGTATATTGTGATATGTATATTGTGTAGTCAAGAACAATCTTCAGTTCGATAGTGATGAGGCTTAGTTTACAGTCATGGTGCCTTTCCACTATTGGCATACATCAAATTGAACCCTGACCAAAACATTAAAAGTCATCCAAGACATCCGGTTGTGAAAAAGTATGGAATTATGATACAAAAAATGTGTAGGAACCTGTTATACTGACTCTTCCCTACTCCATCTGCCTGTTCATGCAACTCTATTTTCCTCAAATATCTCTTGTGCGACAACACCCTCAGCTGTGGCACATAGTCCTGAATGTTAAACCCTGTGATTGGACACTGTTACTGTGGTTCTCTTGTGCCTCGCTCCCTGGCTCCAGGTAGCAGACTACATCCCCCATCTGGCCAAGTTCAGCCCAGACCTGTGGGGCGTGTCTCTGTGTACAGTGGATGGCCAGAGGTAAGAAAAGCAAGCCTGTATTACATTTCTGAATGAATGGTAAAATTGTTGTGTTCTTTCTCACCCCTACTTTGTTTTGACACAGAACAGAGGGAGATGTTTTATGATGATATTGATGCAATTTACCCACAAAATGTCAATAATTCCAAGTTTTATTCCTCGCTCTGATAGCTCTGCATTTGCGTCAGCATAATTAGGAGCACCCTTTTTTTGCATTTGCATCACCCTGTTCACATTTTTGTCATTGAGCTGCCATATATTCATGTGTGAATGCGACCACTGTCCCCCATGGGACACCGATTTGTTGGAGCCTATGACCTGGGTTTTGTTTTTTACAGTGCGTAGTGGGAAAACAAGCAAGTACGAGGCCAGAGGCAGTAGAAAATCTCTCTGGTAGTTACTCTGTATATGTGACTGCACTGTGTATTATTATTTAAAATAAAACACATCACAATGGTACATATTGAGTGTTTATTTGCCAATTTGCACTGCAAATTGCAATGCATGTTTTCAATGAAATTGCCTCAAAAAGGACCAAAATGTTGTTAAAAATCAGATCAATGGAGAAAAAAATGCGTTCTGAAAAAAAGAAATAATCCTTACCCTGGCTTGCACATGCCACAGTTGCACTTCTCCTTTAGATAATCTACCCATGATCTATGTATGCTGTTATGAATTATGTTTTGGTGTGTATTATGTGCTGTGCGCTGACATCTCCTATATTCTCGGTGAGGCTGGAGACATTATTTTCCAGCTTGTTTAAAGGTCTGTTCTATTTTCTTCTTGCAGGCACTCAGTTGGAGACACCAAGCAGCCGTTCTGCCTGCAGTCCTGTGTGAAGCCCCTGGAGTACGCCATCGCTGTCCATGAAGCGGGAACGGAGAAGGTTCACCGCTATGTAGGCATGGAGCCCAGCGGACTCAAGTTCAACAAGCTCTCACTCGACGAAGAAGGTGGGTAAGAGCTCGTCACTGTCCCGTTGTATCAGAAATGTTTACATTACCGTGCAATCAGTGCCATCGTGAGGAAACGATATTTCCAGTTTGGCAAGAAAATACCTAATAACCATGAGTTACAAGTGCCTGAACACCCTTTTCCATACAGATGTCCTGCTCAAATGTACTGTATATCTTATCTCATTGTCTGACCCATGTCCTCTCTCCCAGATAAACCGCACAACCCCATGGTGAATGCTGGAGCCATAGTGATCAGCTCTCTTATCAAGGTAAACAGACTGTATGGCCAAGTTTATGATGGCCTTGTATGAGTCAGCACATAAGTCACGTTCCTTCAAATTCAAACAAACTCTCACTTGTGCCACTCAGGCATCCTGACCACAGAAACTAAATATTTAAATATTTGCCTTTATGCTACAGTATTTGTATTGTTCCTATTTTAATCATGATTCATTATTCTGTCTCAGGTTTCATATCCAGAAAACTATATTAAACAGGTTTCCCACCATGACATTTTGCTTCACAATCCAGACATGGAAAGTCAGGACTTCCATAAATTTTCCACTGAGCGCATGAGAATCTACCAAATGTATTTTTCAGCTTGTTTCATGCACATTAATTGCATTAATGATTGATGGTTGTTATCAGTAGTATTTTTCATGCTGAGTACGGTTTACCAGGGTCAGCTCAAAATATTTACAGGGTTGAGACTATTTTAGTATTTGAAACCAGAACATTGTTAATACATCATCTCTGGAGAAATAATTATCCTGCTTTTTCTGTGGAGAACATGAGTGACTTAAATAATGAGCAGGCCCTGCTATCCCCATTTGGCCCTGCAATGGAAATCAGACTGTTTTGACCTTTATAAATCTCCTGAGCTGAAAAACAGCACACAAATATGAGGAAGGAAATTTCTTTTTTATTAATTAATGGCAATTATGGTCATAGAAAAGTCTTGGAAATGAAAACCAGGCACAGGATGAAATTCAGATGATTCATGCATCCGTTTTTAACAGTTTGATTTAAATCGGAGTGTCATGCACGTGACACGGTGACACACATTCCCTCCAGTTCGACTTGTTTGACATGTAAAGATGTAAAGTAAATACGAACCCAGGGCATTATCGGATGGGAAAACCTCAGGTCACTTCAGTAGCTTTGGCCTAACGCTGACGCGGGTGAGCGTGTCGCTGAGATGAGAAACCAGTGAGGCTTTGGTCACATGCACAGTTTCACAGTCCATCTCTAAAACTTTGGTTTACTCTCACCATGTCGGAGGGAGGGGCTTCCCTGGGGGTGTGAGGGAGTGAGCATCCTCATAGCCAATGAGGCTCTTTGAATGTGTGTGTTTGTGTGAGAGAAGGGATAAACAGAGAAGGACAGGGGAAAGGTTAGCTGAGGCTTTACTGTTTTAAAAGACTGCACAGTTCATGTGACAATAGATGGGGAAAAAAGATTCCTGGACCTTAAAATTCAGGTGAAATAAGTTACTAAAACCATGTTTAACTGGCCTAACTCTGATTCATGAGCTGCTTGAGCTTCAGTGTCTCAGTGATTGTGAAACTACTGTCCCATTCAGTAACTTTATGACATGGCCCAAACTCTACCTGGGCTCTGTGCTTTATGACGACTACCTGTCTTTCTTCTTGCTGTATCAGCTGATAATAGGACACTGACATATGTAATCAGCAATACATTAATGTATCAATTTACATTGTATAATTAGTAGTACAGTACAGTGCTGTGGGAGTCATATTTAATTCACACGAACATGGTAAATCTAATCATATTTTTGTATATTTATTTTTACATGAACTTTTTTTTTTCTCTCACTTTGTCAACAGCCTGGTTCAAACAAGGCAGAAAAGTTTGACTACGTAAGTATCGTGATCTGCTGCTCCCTGGATTTTGTTTGCCTGCGGTCTTGACAAAACTGTTGCACACGATACACAATGTTGGGATACGCATCGGATTTTGTCCTTGATTCCCCAGGTTATGGAGTTTGTGAAGAAAATGGCAGGCCAAGAGTACGTGGGATTCAGCAATGCCACGTGAGGATACTGTAATTTATTTATTTATTTATTTTTTCCTTTTATTTTACAGACTGGACAGTAAACACATACTTATATACACACACCATACATACACAAACGACATACAAAAAGTGCAGAACAACATTATGTGCACAAAAGCAAACAAAGGAATATGAGGAAGGGGGAGCATCAATAAGTACTTAATGTAGCTGATTTTTAACAAAAGATCCTTGAAAATCTTCTTGTTGTAGCTCATCATATTACACACCATTACACATAATCTGGTAAGGAGTTCACATATGACCTTATTGTATCCCACAGTCCCTCTAGACCCAGATCAAGGTGCCTTAGTGTGGCGGCAGCTCTTTCCTTCCCTATTAAGTCTATAAACTCTTCCAACCAACTGCTCAAGCTAAAAAAAAGGTTGGAGTTTCTTATCTACCAATTCATAACAATTTTCCATTTAGCAGCAAGACAACCCGATGTTACAAATCTCATTTTCCTCAGAGATAACCTTTGTCTGCTAGTATACACAGTATAGGACATTTAGGAACATCAACCTGAAGGATCTCTGTGAGGGCATTAGTTACCACTGGCCAGAGGGAGCTCACTGCAGGGCATTCCCACAGACAGTGCAGGGTGCCTCTTTCACCACAGCCATGCCAGCATTTGTCTGAGACTGTAGCATTCATTTTATTCCATTTTACTGGGGTAATATACACCCTATGCAAAATTTTCGTTTGAATGATTCTATATCGGACACATTCTGATATTATTGAAGTATTCCGTATTCTTTGCCAGTTGGCTGTGGAAAGGGGACCCCTCCTTCTCCCAGCACAGCTGTGTTGGTGAGTTACTCTGAGCTGTAGAGAGGCTCACAAGTTTATACTAGAGACCAATCCTTCCCTGGCAACAACATCCCATAACTTATTGTCTATACCCTTCTCTGTTGCCATCGGCACCCCTTTATGCATTTTAGATTTAATTATGGAGTATATTGGTTGGTAAAGCAAAAAGGAGGCATCATTTAGGTCATACTGTTCCTTTAGATTACTATATGAAACTATTTTCCTATCACTGATTATATCTCCCAGACACTTAATGTTAGAACTCTGCCACCTGGCGTTGACTGATGGTTTGCCTCCTGCTGAAAATAAAGGATTGTACCAAAGAGGGCAAGATAGGAGAGAGGTTCCCATAATTTTGAGCCTTTTATGGATTAATTTAGCAATTCTAAAAGAGAAATAGTGGATTTGCATAAAACCACAAAGAAGACAACGTTGTTGTTAAGGTTAGCAATAATTTGTTTTGTGGTGTAATAAGAAACCTAAAATAATTCTAAAGAAACTTTTAATGCCAAGACATAAGGGTGGTCTGGCTGTGCCAGACATTTACCAATATGATTTATCTTATAACGCCAGATATCCTATCACATGGGGTTATGGTAACCCTAATTCAATAGGCAGTTGGGAATGGCTGGAGAGGATACTGTAAAATAATAAATACGATGCATTTTGTCTTTTGTTTGGCTTCTTTCTGCACACCAAGTTACAACCGTTACAGTGATAGGTATGTTGCCGATCCGCTGCCCCACTGCATTATTGATGTTTTGGTATTGACCCTTTTCCCCCTCTGTCTCAGGTTCCAGTCAGAAAAAGAAACAGGCGACAGAAATTTTGCTATTGGATACTACATGAAAGAGAAGAAGGTCAGTTAGACTGTTTTGCTAGAGTAGTGAAATACACGGACAGCAAAAACTACCAGATTGTGATTACAAGATCCCTTCTGAATTCCTGATCATCATGAATCCTTGATTTTTTTTCTTTCTGTTGCATGTCCTTGAGTTCAAGCTTAAATGTGTGGCTGTTTTTCTGTTCTGTGTGAGTTCTCTTTCTGTGGGAATATTCAAAATATTCTGTTTATTCATGCATATGGGGACATTCGTGTTCATAATATGAAAATGAATGTAAACAACATATTAAACAGAATATTTCTAATTAGTAGTATGTCTGTAGCGTGCTAGGCCAGCACACTGCAGTCAATCAAATAGTCCATTTCAGTGTAATAATCATAATTCATATTTCATTACCCAGTGTTTTCCTGAGGGAGCAGATATGATTGATGCACTGGACTTCTACTTCCAGGTAAACACTGCCATGAATGAAGAAGTTTTCAATGACGTGTAATTAATCAGTGAATGATGAAAAAGCATTGAAACTGCCGAGTGTTTCCGAACATGACACCCTTCGTGTTGTTCCTGTCCTGGCCCGTTATTGATCTAGTTATCATGAGAAAACCTTTTTCAATTTCAATCGCAGACTGACCCTCTCTTGCTCTCAGCTTTGCTCCATCGAGATGACCTGTGAATCAGGAAGTATCATGGCTGCCACTCTGGCCAACGGAGGGATCTGTCCGATCACGGGCGAGCGTGTCCTGAGTGCCGAGGCGGTGCGGAACACCCTCAGCCTCATGCACTCCTGTGGCATGTATGACTTCTCCGGCCAGATGGCTTTTCATGTGAGTAACGCTGCGAGCTGACTGTACCTCACTGCTTGTACGTCACAGAAAAGAGCCCCATCTGACACGGAAGAAATGGCATTTACAAGTGGATAAGCAATGTTGAATGTGAAAAATTCTAATGCGTGTGTTCGCTTGAAGTAAATCGCGTCTGCCTCCCAGGTCGGTTTGCCTGCCAAATCCGGGGTGTCTGGAGCAGTGCTGCTGGTGATCCCCAACGTCATGGGAGTGATGTGTTGGTCTCCTCCACTGGACCGGGTTGGAAACAGTGTCCGGGGAATACACTTCTGTCAGGCAAGAGCAGGACTTACGCTCTGCCTTTTTGTTCTTTTGAAGTTGGACTTGTGTTTCTGGTAAAGCGCTAGATGCTCGACAGATTGCTGAAGAATGCAGTGAAGTGATGCAGGTTTGGTTAGAGCCAATAATCCCACCTCGGGTCTCCCTGAAAGAGGAACCTCACCACTGAATTTGTGAATTCTCGCGATCACTTGGGCGATCCAATTCATATTAGTGAACACACAGAGAACATTCTACCATAGTCAGGAACCAGAAAGCTTAGCCTCAAACCTGTGATGTCACCAAAATGTCAAATCTGGAGCCGCCTTACAGTGAATGAGTTTGGTGAAAGATGGTGAAAGTGGCCTTGAGAACAGGATTCTTTGGGCATAAGAGTCCATTTTCTGGCTCACAACTGATGACACAAGATCAGTCTCCAGTGATTTTGACTGCATCTCAGTGACATCATACATTTGAAACTTGGTCCTCTGGTTTCGGTAAAGAGTTAGTCGTGTTCACGTACGTTGGTTAGATTTATTAATTCATTCAATGTTTATTTGAATAGGGACAGATACATAGACAGAAGATTTTTTTAAATACTCTGATGTAACATACAACGTTCATAGCATGAGCTGCTTTGCAATGTTTGTTAAAAACAGATTTAAACTACATTCATAAAAAAGACATTGTCAACATAAGAAAGATGGTGCCACTTCTATGCAGAGACACTTACAGAGTACAAAAAAAGAGAGCGAGAGAGACAAGGTCACTGATGACTGCATTCAAAAACTGTTTCAGTGTGTTTAAACCATAGGAATAACTGTTTGAGTCCGTAAATTGAGTGTTTTCTCTTGTTTTCATCGTCAGGAGCTGGTGTCACTCTTCAATTTCC
The DNA here is from genome assembly GCA_900312565.1 of Beryx splendens. Classification (NCBI taxonomy): domain Eukaryota; kingdom Metazoa; phylum Chordata; class Actinopteri; order Beryciformes; family Berycidae; genus Beryx; species Beryx splendens. The sequence continues at coordinate 48,147 of OMOV01093781.1, forward strand.
ACAACTATGACAATTTGAGACACTTTGTGAAGAAGCAGGACCCTCGCAGGCAGGACGGGGATGGCAGGGTCAGTTGCTTTGTTAGTTTGTCGTTTTTTCAGTGCGGTAAATGTGTTTGGTGCTTCTAAGTTCATGTTTCTTTCCTGTATTTGTAGAACAAGTCTGTTTTCAACTTGATGTTCGCTGCCTACAGTGGAGACGTGTCGGCCCTGAGAAGGTACACTACCATCAAGCTTGAGTGTTGTTTGTTCCAGTACAACAAATGGTCTTGGGAATATCTGCACTAGGCCTTGGTAATGAAAGAAACACTTGTAAGAATCCTTCTGATTTTTAATATTGGTATCAGTTTTAAGGCATCCAAATTGTAGGGAAAGGTGTTGAAAAACTTTTAAAACGTTGGATTTTTACTATGAGAACTATGAGAAGTTTTGTTCTTGTTTATGGGAGTTTGTGCTGAGGAGATGAAATGAAGGTGGTCTGATTCTTTCTGGAAGATAAGATAGCAACCAACGCTGCACAAAAATGAATTATTACAAATCAGATAGCTCGAGCCCTCATGTCAGATTGGCTCAAACCTGCTGTAAAATACAAGATAAACACACAGCTTTGACCACATAACCGAAAATCACCACTCTAACTGCTACTTATGTATTGCTAGATTTCTTGAATATTTGTGTTCTTTTTTATTACAATGTGTGCTACTGCTGATTTGTAAAAGCAGTGAGCTACTCAACGTGGTGATTTACTGTCATTTCAGAGCAGCTAAGAGGCTTTTAGGTGTAACAATGCATTTTAGCTGTTCTAAAATCACTGTAAACCATAAAATCAAGTGGCTTATTGCTTAACTTTGTTGTGTAATGAAATATGCTTTCATTCATCAAAGAAGAAAATCAACAAAGTATTTTCCCACATACCCAGCCCTCACCTAGCGCCATCCATAAGACGTTTGAAAGGATATTGGTGGACTATTAAGCTTACTTTCTTTTAATCTTTCAGGTTTGCACTCTCATCAATGAACATGGATCTGAAAGACTATGACTCTCGAACAGCGCTGCATGTCGCTGCAGCAGAGGGTGAGCTCCACTGGTTCAGCTCATGCGCTCCATTTCATGTAACGAGTGAGCAGCACTCAAAATCAGCTTTTCAGGCAAATCTATGTGACAAGTGAGCAAAAATACTCACACTCGCACAAATACACAGCTGTACTCTTACGTAAGGGCACGGGCAGCGAAAAAGTCAGTAATCATAAGAATCATCTCACTCCATGTATTGTACAGACACTGTTGCTCTCCAAGGTTGCAGTGAGTTAGACAGCAGCGCACTGGAGATGCAGCCTGCATCCTTTCCCTCTGTGAGCTGCCAGTTGATGAGGCTGTAGAGAGCTAACAGCAAGGCCTCGGCAGAGTGGCCTTAGACTTGGCAGGACTCCTGTTACAACCACACCAGGATTTTTAAATCACATCGATCGATCAGTGGGTTGTTTTAAAGGTGCTGGTGAACAATTGAGTGTTATCTGTAAAGATATTGAATCTTTATCTCCCGCTCCTAACTGGCTGAGTTAACAGGAAGAGTGAAAACCTTTTTATGCTCTTCAGAAGGTGCTGATGTCACTAAGCCAATGTGGGATTTTCATCTGTCCCTGTTGCACTGTGCAACAAGTAGCCTACTGAAGCGCCTGTCTGTGCCTTAACCTTACGCCAGCTGCGAAGCCCGGGAGTGGCCATCCTGTAGAGAACAGACCTATTTCATGGGAACAGAGTATTAACTTATTATGTACAGTCAAGGTTTAGCCCGTTAGCTCCTTGTCAATTGTTTTTCACTATAAATAATGCTTTGCACTGCAAGCATTATCACTAGGCAAGGCCTTGACAACTCATCCTGAGTTTTTTTCTAAGTTAAAACTTGATTAAGTAATCTACCGAATCAAAGGCCTGATTCAACTAAATATATCTTTATTCAAAAAAATATCAGGCTAATTACATGAAATAAATCAATGCAATCAAGTTAAATCAACTGAATATGGTAATCATGCATAATGGACTAGCACCACAATTACAATCAGTGCATACAATAAATAACTCCATCACTGTATCAAAATACAACCTGTTGCAACCTCATCAAATCATCTCAATAATATGCACAATCAGTAATTAAAATACTTTATTCATAACGAAGATTGACCAACACAACTCACTTAATTATCACACATTCATACACTTTTTATTAAACTTATTTACAATAATTATTACATTTCAATTGCATTATTGTAAATGTGTAATATCAGTGTGTGTTGTTCTCTACGGCCAACATATTGATCTTGTCACTTAGCCCGCTGTTATCCAAAACTGTTACTAAAACATTAGAAGCCTTGTCTCTCTCCGTGACTAGAAAAACACTTATACTTGTTACATTATTTGTCATGATGCTCACAGCTGGCAGGTATGTAACCATTGCCAAGTTAGTTTTCACATTATGTAAAGTCACTAATGAATATTCCTCAAGATTCTTCAGTTTTGATTGATATACCTAATGACTGAGTGTGTGTATTTGCATTCTTGCTACATCCACGTCTACACATATTTATTGAGTATATCTGGATCAAGGATAATGATGACGATATGAAAGAGACTTAAACATACCACACATAACATTTCAGCACCATGCAGTGGACTATTTGGCTTCTTTGTGGTCTACAGTTGTTCACGGCATAGTTTTTAATTTCCTCTCCAACGGCCTCAGCAATGATTAAACATTTTTCAGAAAAGCCTTGCAAGCAAGTAATTGGTTTACAAAATAAAATAGAAGTAATAACTAATTCCTACCAAATGAAAAAGGCATAGCTTTGCATTCCTGTCCTGATTCCCTTGCTGCATTCCTGAACCCGGTTCTGACTGGGATCGTGCCTGGAGGAAATAATCACACATCACTTTCTGTTTTGCTTGTTATGGGTTTTGTACTTTCAGTTGCTTAATTTGAAATATATCCTCCACCCGCAATCTGTTCATGACTATTTAATAAAATTGTAGCGCGCACAGTATACATTATACACAGTATCTCATTACCACACATCCTTTTTAGTTTTGGGCATTATGATTTTTAGGTTATGTTGCATGATTTTATGGCTTTTAAAAGTGTCAGTGACAGTGTTGTCTGAGTTACCAGAAAAAAATGTCACTACTTCATTGTCCCTTGTGAGAAGCTATAAAGTGTCTTCATGTGTTTGTTGCTTCCTCTCAGGTCACATAGATGTGGTGCACTTCCTGACTGAAACCTGCAAAGTAAATCCCTTTGTAAAGGACAGGTAAGATCTACATTTCTATCTTGGTATCCTTTAGCTTTGATTGTCCATTTTCTTCCCTGCTCCTTATATTACTTTTTTAACATTATTTAATTTAACCCCATCAAACAAAGTATTACCACAATATTGTACTTCTGGTCCCACCTGTTGGCCGATATTCCTTATCAGGTAGTGTCAATATCTTTTGGATTAGGGTTACCTTTTTTTTGTATGCTCTTTTATGAAGAATAATCCATACTTGGGAATTGTTGATGCAGCTTTCTTGGCCATATCTCTCTTGAAAAGGGGATTTTTAATATCAGTGGGACCACCTGGTTAAATGCAGTTTGAATAAAAGTAAAAGGTGTCACTTTGAACTGAAAACACGTAATTCATTCTCAGAACCAGAGGCACAAAAAGTAAGCAGAAGTACAAAGAATAAGTACTTTATAATAAAGTAACTAAAAAATAAATGAAGTCTAAAATGAATAAATGAATGCATTATAAATTCATAACTGTATTGTAAATGTGAACCCCTGAAATCCAAAGTGTTGTGTCTCTTCCACGCCTATCTGCTTACTTACTTGATTTGAAGTGTGAAAAGCAGGCGCGACATTATGTGTGGGCCTGACGGGCCTGGGCCCACCCACTTGTACAACTGGCCCACCCTAAATGACTGGGAGAACATATTTTCTTAACTTTTATTTTTAATTATTAAAATTAACATTTAAATACACAATAAAGACAAAAAAAAACGTTTCCCTTTCTAAAAAAGTAAAAGATTCGCCAAGCTTTTGAACACGTTGAGAGGTGTTTGTGTGCGGATTGCAAAAACACATTTGTGGATTATTTTTACAAAACACAAATTGAGAGGTGTTTGTGTGTGGATGGTAAAAATACTTGTGGATTATACATTTGTGTTTGGTTTTTTGTGATAGAAATCTACCCCCATAGGCGGGGGTCGGGGGGTGTTGCACACTTACGTATTTCCCTAACAAACGGAAATAAATTGAAAATAAATAGGAAATAACAAGAAACGGATCCGTTGACAGGCTTCATAAAAGGAGGGCATATTTAACATATTTTCTTCTACTGTATATTGGGGGGACAGATTGGTCTTTTCTCAGTATTGGGGGAGGACATGACCCCCCCAGAGAATGCGTGGTTACACCCTAGAAAGCATGGAAAGTGGCCCCAGACACTTTGGGGAAATGCTGCATTTTAGACAGAGAGGAACACAACTTGTGAAAAGTCTGTCTGCTTTTCCAAATTGAGGCTGCTATTATTCCGCTTTTTTAATAGCTACCACGAACATGAACACACCATTACTTCTTCTTTTGTTTTCCCGAGTGACAAGTATCACGCTTTTATTTTGAACGGAAATTCACCAAA
>OMOV01093784.1:0-24510 GCA_900312565.1 Beryx splendens
CCCAGCCACTCTCCTTTAACGACTTTTGAACTTTGACCCCTGGAGTGATACCTGGTGATGTCAAGGAGGACAGCCTGTATGCAAAACTGGGACTGCTATACCAATGACCATCATTTCTGTTTAGGGGTTTTGTTTTGTTTTTTGGAAGGACATTAACGCAGGTTTCTGTCTGTTAGCTTGAGACTCATTTCATATTGGACATTCTGAGTTCAGGATGCTCTGATCAGCTCTATCTCCCTATAAATACAGATAGACACACACACATACACATTCATACAGGGCGCAGTCCACACTCTACCTACACCACCTCTGTCATCATGCCAAAGAACATGAACTTGGTTGCTTAAGGTGGAGGAAGCCATGGAGGTTAACAAGAAACTGTATGTTTGTGTATCTGTCTTGTGTGCTTGCATAGGGAGCAAGTTGAGAGGGAAGGAAAAGCATATAAAAAAAACAAACAACAAGCTTGTTTTAGAGCGGATGAATCTAGGCATCATGCCTGAATACAACATCATCAAAAAGGAGAGTTCAAAGCAAATTGTGCAATGATGTCATCCAAAAACACAGTAATTAGTACATTGTGAGGAGCATAGGCCAGCTCATTTTGACCTTCTATTGCTTTTCAATGGCTGTTAAGTTTAGTATGTGTTTGCATTGACAATCTATGGCTATATCTCTGTGAGTGTTTCGATTGAGTAAAGGGGGGATAGCTGAAGGACCTTAAATGATGGCACTCCTTATGCTGATGACATGAGTCATGTTGAGCGGTCTGAGCAATGAATTGCCCTCTGCAAATGTGATGCACAGTCTGTCGTAGTGAGTAGTTGATTAGTTTTAGTGTATGTATGATGTTGCTTTTTTTTTAAATCGCTTGAGGGAATAATGTCCTTTTCTAAAACCTTATATCAGATGAAGGGGGTGGGGGCAATTGAACATGTGGACATAAATGTGTTTTTGGAGCATTGCAAGCGTTAATCAAATGTTAAGCCAAATGTTGCTCCCTGGTGTGCTGTTTTCACAAAATTTGAGGATTTTTGGGGGGGAGAGGTTCAATTTTTTATTTTCTCCTTTCCTCTTCTTCCTCCCTCCGTTCATGATGTTGTTTTTATATCTTTTAATTGTGCCTTGTTTCTTCAATGCAGTCACGTCACTTCAATGCAGTCACCTTATGTACTTAATTCAAATGTAGTCGACTACAGGAGAATCTTACACAAGCCTCTCAGTTAAACAAAGACTCTGCAAAAACGACACTCCACTACACACTCACAAACCGATCCAGTGATGGCAATCTCCTCTGATGCACATTCTTACATTCAGCTTGTTGTCACAGATACTTGATGTCACCTTTGGGGGGTATTTCCTGGCCACCTGTAAATACCATCCATCTTGATTGGTCAGCTTAGTGTTGGGTCTGGATTATTGTTTTCATAGTTGTATATTTAATGACTTATCCGATAGGTGACACAGAGCCAGATACCATAGCACTGAGGTAGCTCTTATAGCCAACTCATTAAACTTGTCAAAGTATTTGAGATCGAGGCCAAACTGTTTAAAAATGAGAAGGGATCTCTCAACCTAAACCTTAACTGTCGATCTTAGAGGGCACTCCCACCTAGTCCAACATGCACACACACACACACACACACACTCACGCATACCCGAGTGACAGCTGGGTCAGTCAGGCACTCACACTGTCTGCCTGTTCAGATGTTGGTAGGTCATGCAGGTCAGAGATGGAACACCTGAGCTTAAAGTTCTGCAGCTGGCGTGTGCGTGTGTGCGTGTGTGTTTGGTGTATGTGTGTGTCCCTACATTGTATGCGTGCCGAAAAAGGACCCATCTGTCTGTCTGCATCATTAGTGAACTGGTCTAGCGTTATCATTGTTCATCACAGTTGCCTTTGTTGCATGAAAATCGTTTCTAAATTTCTAGATCGTCGTTGTTGGTGGTGGTGATATTGTGGATGATGCTGTTGTACTTTTTAATTTGTGTTTTTGGAAGCCAAAGGTTACTTTCAAATAGTCTGCACAAATATTGATTTTTACTTTTTACGTTTCTGTTTTAATACTTTTTTTGTTTTGTTTTTAGGGAAACATGTCTGTTTACACCTGTATCTGAAAATATAGATTGCATATATAAATACATATATCATTCATCTTTCTTGGTGAGTTTGGTTTTTAATACATTGTCTGCCTTTAACCTTCAGTATTGATTACTTTGTTTGATAGACCAGTTAGAACCCTTTTATTTCTCTATCAATGTCCCTGTTTAAAACCTGTTTTAAAACAAACAAAGCACACTCTGCCAGAAGGTAAGCACAATCACCTGTCACAAACTCTCCCGAACCAACAAAGAGCTGGATGTAGACTGGTTGGAGAGTGAGAGAGTTATGTGGAGGGTGTAGTGGAGCTGCTGGAACTCTCCTGTTTGTGAATAGGTGGAGTCTGCACAGTAGGGGGCTGATTCAGGGATTATTAGAGCCCAGGGAGAGGCAGGGGGGCGGCTGTAAAATACAGACAGCCAGAGAATAGAGGGGAACAGTGGGCCGCAAAGGTAAACAAGGCCCTTAATCAATCAGAGGATGTTTGAAAGCAGGGAAGAGTAGAGAAAAAGCAGGATGTGGATGGAGGGAGCCTGCGGTTTGTATAGGAGGTTATAAGTAGGGGAGCTGACTGTGACAGGAGTGCGGAGCAGACCTCAGCTGTTAGACAGGTCCAGTCCAGTCCTGATCGTCATTCCTCCACTCCTGTCCTTGCTCTGTCCTATCTCACCTCTTTCACCGCTGCTTACCCTCCTTATCCTCCTTTTCCCTGCGTGGAGCCATGCACCCCGAGCGTCCTCTGCCCCAGGCCATGCCCTCCTCCTCTCTGGGGCAGAACCTGCGTGACTTGGCCATGGGCCTGGGACGAGGCAAGAACTTCCTGGGAGGAAACGTCGCCTATGGGTTCATCCAGTCTGTGAAGGAGTGCCTCTACTTCCTCCTCTGCTGCTGGTGCATCAAAGAGATCCTGGACTGAGAGACTGGGAGAGAGAGTAGATCAAGTGATCTTTTTTCCCTGTTTCTCCTTTAGCTCCTATAGTGTTATTCCAGCTTTTATTTCATCAGACATGGAGTGTTTGATCAGCATTGCTGGCAAAGCATCGGCAAGTATGATTCTTCTCTCATATGACAACAAACTATATTCATAGCTCAAGGCAAACTAAAACTTTATAGAAATGTAACATTTTGTACCACTAAAAGAAAAACTATGTGAAGTAACAGTTTCATTGAATAACAGGTTTACTATATCATGATGTGATTTTATGGATAATGCACACATATTATCTCTTTCTTTCTGTTTTTCAGTGCCTATACGATGCTCTCCCTGGCTTCCCAGGAGACACACGGAGTCCTAAATATTGTGTTTTCAGATGCTGTAGCAGTTCAGTGTGGGGCTGGTTCAGACTTGCCTGAATTCAACCCAGCTGATCTGAGACCTTCAGTGATATGACAACCCTGATTGTGATGTTGACCGGATAACAAGACAAACTGGTGTGATGAAGAAGAATAAAGGAACAAGTGAATGGAAAAAGTTAAGCTTTATGTCTTTCATTTTGATCTGATGGATTTGTTTCATTGGATGAGAATTTATGGAAAGTCTGATATGAAGTCTGATATTCAATGTTTAGCTAAAGCTAAAGATGTGGACATTTTTTCTGCAGAAAATAGTGTGGACACTGTTGTGTGAAATCATCCTGAAACATCCCCAGACTGAAGGCACTGGGGTACATTCAAATCCATATTAAAGTCCTCAGGTGGAACTGGATGCATCTGGATGTTGGGCGATGACCATAATCCTTCAAGTGAAAAGAAACTTCATTTCACTTTTATTGATCTGAGTCAACAATTGAAAAACAAAACAAAAAAGAAAACTGTGAAATTAAGAGAAAACTAAAGTCCCTGTGTCATATATGTGTCCTGGTAGCTTTCAGGTGTCTTTAATGAGATTTTAAAGCCACATTTGCCTGTTATTAATTTGATCGAATAAAATAATTTTGCCGTATTGGCCTGTCAATTGCCTGTGCTGTGCTCCAATAGGTGCTCCAAGTATTGAATATATATAGGCCGAGTTCTACAGGCTGTCTCATGTGATAGTCACCCAAAAATATCAACATCAACCTGGTGAGTGGATCACCAGCACAAGCCTGCGGAATACCAGCGTTAACTCTCGCTGACTGCTGGTGTCACTTCGTTTAAAAACACATAACGTATGTAAGACATACATAAGACGGTGGGTTTATTTTACATACCCACCATCACCTGCGTGTGTCAATCCCATTTGGAAGTTTCCCAGTTGAGTGGCGTGATGCTGCGTTGTCATTGGTCGAGATGGAGGCCGAGGGGCGGGACGACAGCGAGCGCTGCCTGTCGTTGGACGAGAGGCGCGTGCATCACGCAAGTTAGGAGGTGCGTTCCAAGTTCTTTTGAAGTTGGATGAGAAGACGCATTAGTACCGACTGTTGGAAAGTATCACCATACAGACTGTGGGGTTTAAAGTAACGCGACGGAACAAGGTAAGACTGACATGCATTTGGCTGTACGAGCCTATTTATCACCAAGTAACGACGCTGTTTTGTTACACACGTTGTTACATGATTGTCTCGACCACGTCATTTGACACGCACTTTTTCCTGGTTGCTCGAGTGACTGTTGTAATGTCACGCTGGAAGTACAAAGGATATGTTTCCCCTAACAACTACCGTTAAAAGTTCGCGGGTTTTGTTAATTATTTAGTACCTTACTCGTGCTTGAAAGTTAATTCGTTTTATTTTCCTTTAAGCTCATGAAGCTCGTTGTGACAGCTCCTGTCCGAGGCTTCACACTCTGAGCACACTGAATACATAATAATTTGGCGAACTGCCTTTGTTGATGATGCTGTGACCTGCTATGAACAATGAGTTGTTTATGATTAAAACGTGATATAGCTGACGGTCTAACGCTTCTCTCCTAATGGCCTGTAGCCTACTGTTACTGGTCTGACCATTTTTGGTCATTTTTCCCTGTCGAGACCAAGATAAAAACGATTGGGCCTGCAATTGCAGCCATAGTATTTGGTGGTGAACAAGTAAGAAGGCATATCCCCGTAATTGCCTAATGTAATTTTAGGTGACCCATAAACTGAACTGATTGCAAAGTAATGTTTATAGAAGTTAGTGAACGGAAGGAGCGTCCAGTGCACAGAGACAGTCTGGCAGGACGTCAAGCACTGTTAACTTGCAAAGCTCATACGTGACGTGTGTAAGACAGCTTACCCAAAACTATAACTTCAGATGCTGAATTAGTAAGTTATCCCTCTCTCAAAAAGATGAGAGGGTCAGGCCAGTCTGCATGCATTTGAAAAATATTTTTTTGTCTCAGTTGAAAAGGTCGCCTGCTTTGTGGTGCTTTTCCAAAAGCCCCCTTTAAAAACTGTCCTTAGAATACTTTGCTGCCTCTGTTGTGTTCCCCAAGGCCATATTCTGCATGCACTCTCTTCCTCCCTCCAGTCAATCTCATCCTGGCTATATTTAGCTGGTATCTATTTAAGCCATTCCACTATATGCTCCACAATGCTCCTTGGGCCCCAGGCTACATTCAGTAGACTTCTCTTGGGAAGCACTCGATTAGAAGACCTAAATTGCAGTGCTGGGAGAGAATTGAATTTGGGGAGTGAAGTGTGTCATTACACAGAGGAAGTAGTGTTGAAGTAAATGGTTAGTATGGTCTGCGTTCACTGAAGAGAACCAGACAGCACTCAGTAATATGCATATTTGTTATATCATTCTCTACTGTGTGAAAGTAAAGGCTTTATAAAGCTAAGACCTTACACTTTGTCAGTATCTGGCCAGGTAGTACAGTAAGTGATGGATGCTTACAAACACCCATTTTTAACTGTGCAAAATGTCAAAATGTGCATTACTTAGGAATCATACATTTTACAGCTTAACAATATTTGGTAGAAGCATTTTTTTCTACTGATATGGCAAACTGTTTGGCCAAGAAGTCTCCATTCAGACCTAGATCACTGGAGCAGAAACACACAGACTGACTGACCAGTGGATGATCTCAACCAGTCATTAGCAGCTCTGAAATGGACCGCCCATTCTGCTGGTTGTATATCTAGAACAGCGGCAGCCTTAGTTACCTCTGTCTCTGCCAAAGCATTCCCCCGCTTGTCAAAAGCCAGGGTGACCAAAAGGCCCACAACACACACTAACTACTAATGAAGAACTGAATGCTCCCAGGAACTTAGACTTCCTGCACACACACACACACAGAGTAATGTGTTAACAGCACGTTACAGTAGGTCCTTTATCAGCAGGATGGGTGAGGCTGAATGGCATAGACATGTATTCAAATCCTGCGGATGTGTAAACAGAGGATGTAAATTTCTTTAAGCCGCAGAACAGACAGTGTCGCCCTAATAATGAGCTAGCGACCGAACTCTATACAAACCCCAGCTCACTTTAATTTGCTGCCACCTTGGTAAGTATATTGTTCATTGTTTAAAAAAAAAAAAAAGCCCTCCCCACTTCACCATTTTAAGGATCTTGGATTTAGTTATTTTGAAAATTATTTGGTCCAAAGGGTATAAAGAATGGGAGGATATTGTATAGGACCTTCATCAGTCTCAGCATTTGATTCCTGGTCAGTGATGTTCGTATGATCTAGCATGAACATTATATTAAATTTGTTCTCAATGTTGTTCTTGTGTTGCAGGAGTCGGGCAAAGCCACTAGGGGGCCATGTCTGGCGGCGGCAGCGCTAACAACAGCTGGACGATCCTCACTCCTGAGGTATCTCTCTCCATCTGAATGTGTCTGGGTGTCAGTGTTAGGGAGGGGATGTCACTCTGACTGTAAAGAGCACAAGAATATGTACGAATGACCTGAATGAAAAATGCAATGTTGTTAAAAGTGACAGCTCCTTGTCCCAGCTGATTATCTTTTGGGTCACCTGAATAGGAAGTAGGTTTCAGTAATAAGACTTGGAAATTAGGTGGTATCAGGAACTGTCTCTCTCTTTTTCTTTTTCTCTTTTTTCTTATTTAAATCTTATTTGACCAGGCATGTTGGCTTACGAAATTCTCTATTATCTAACGCAATGGCCTGAGGGATTTAGTTACACACATGTACACTCACATCTGGGAACCGCCCAGTACAACCACAGTCTGACCAGTTGGTGGTTTAGTGCCAGTATTGAAAAAACTCAGACAGACTGTGCATCCAGGTCGGCCTACATTGCTCTACTGATAATATCTGAATAGCGTAATGCCTGTGTGTTTGCATGCATGTGACCGTCTGCTGTGTGTCTGTTTGATTCAGGAGACCGCTGTTGAAACCCTGCGGCCTCTGGCAGAGGGGACAGAGCCCCGTGAAGAAAGCAATACATCATCAGCAGAGCATGCAGGTGTTTATACACACTACCGCACCCATAATGAAAATGACACAACATCTTGATTGCTCTAAATGACTCCCCATTCTCCTTCTGTGTTTGTGTTTGATGAGCCAGGCGGTGGGGCGGAGAGCTGGCCTGCAGAGGGTGCAGCGTCTGCAGAGGAGGAGCACCAGGTCAGACACCAACACACCATGTTCTACTGTGTTATAGTACTATGTGTTATACAGCTTTGTTGAATACTCGGTTGTGATTGGCCAGTGAAGGCATTCTGAGGCCTTTTTTTTCCTGAATAATAGACCATTGTTTAATATAACAGACCACTGTTTCACTTCTAATCATATCACTCTGCAGTCAAGAAGTCCAGTCACTTTTGCTGATTTCTGATCAAATTAACCAGCGACGCCATATGCCAAAACAACTTAACTCCATACAGACAAACTCTTGGCCAAGCTAGGTTAGAAACATGGAAGAATTTCCAATTAGGGCTGGGCGATAATTCAATATTATCATTTATCATCTGTCAGTGGAATTATATCATGGTGATATGGTGATTTTGGGATATCATGACACACAATTCAGCTATCTAAACTGATAGTAACAAGAACATTTTATTTTAAAACTCAAACAAAAAGAGATATGAAACATTTTAAGGAATATTATTTGAAAATTTCAGTTTTGTTTGACATTAGTGTCAAACAATTAGTTCAATGGGATGAACATTAATTTAATTGTATATAATTAATTTGATTATATTTAACATGTGATTTTGCATGTGAGCCATATCGTGATATAGATCAATATTGTGATTATCATGATATTGATTCTAACCATATCGCCCAGCCTTATTTCCAATATTACTTTTAGTTTTTTCTGACAGCACAAAACTTAAACTTAGACATAATCTTACCAGGTTTGTTGGTGTTCTGCTACAGTGTAGGTCAAGGATGTAGGCTACAGATGTTTATATGGTTACAGTCCCGCTGAACTACTTCTTTAGGCGGAAGCGGACGCCGTTTCACCACAGGGTGTTGATTCACTCCGTCAGGGCTTTTTTTGCAATAATGACCACTCATTGTACATTATCCCTTATGTAATACCTTAAGGAATTTTAATGACCTGATTCCTGTCCCCAGGTATCAGAAGAAAAAGCAGCGGAGCTTAGCGGAGACAATGTCACCGTCACCGGTCCTGCCGATCGCCCCACCCTCACGCCCCCTCCTGTCAGCGACGTCCCCCCTCCCTCCACTTTAGACGTCCCCACCCACTCCGTCCCCGGTGGTGATGCACTCGGCCAATCAGAGGGCCTGCCTGAGAGCCCGGCACAGTCCAGCCCCGACCCGGACTCGTTCTCTGACTCCTACACCCACATAAGCCCCACCCCCGAAGATCCCCCGGCCTCACTGCTGTCCACGGAGACTCTGGGAGGGGTGGAGCTTACACAGGAAGAGGAGAGACTTGCACAGGAAGAAACGCTGCATCCGCTAAATGGGGAGGCGCTTGAACAGGAAGGGGAGGAGTCAGAGCTGTCTCAGAGGGTGACTGACTTGGGGAAACAGGCAGGTATGACAACAAGAATCCAAAACATTTGACTGTGGTCTGGTTGACTGTTATTTGCCTTGAAACTTCGATTAAAACATTAAACTTTAGATAAACTTTAGATGTAAACATCTTACATACAGTACAACCTTCTTTTAGTCAGGTCACCATTACATTACCATTAAATTAACTTCAACATCAGTCTTTATTATATATGTATGACAGATAATGCTCTTGGTGTATGTGTTTGTGATTTTCTTTCACAAAATGAGTGTACATATAATTTGGTATGGTGCGTGTGCTTGTGTGTGTGTTTGGGTTTTCTTTGGGGTTTTTTGTGGGACTAAGCTCTGTGTACTGTATGTTTGTGTTTGAAGTGTACTTGGTGGACCAGCTGGTTATGGACTTGTTCAGTATCTGGGCCAGGAGGTTGTCTGGAGAGGCTGTGGTCGGTATGAGGAAGGGAGCATGATGTGACAGAGAAGCTCTCAGTTGCATGACACCTTGCAGCAGTAAATTGGCTTCAGAGGGACTGGGACCTCTAAAGTTTTTTGCAGTGTGGTGTTTTTGGTCTACAGCTCTTTTGCCTCGCTGCAGCATTGGGGTATTCTTTAGTCGCCTTTTGCTCTGTTGTGCATAACTTACACACAAAGTTTTTATTCGGCCACTAAAATTCAGTATAAGTGGGTTCTTTACAGTGCCCATTTATAGTTCTATTTCACCTGAATGGTAAAACTTGATGAGAGTAGTTTGGACTTAATGTCCTATAAAGATTGCCAGTTCCCAGAAGTTCGAAAACAATGCACTTGACAGCTGAATCGTTTTATAGACCTAAGATTTAAACCTTATGTTTGTAGTTTGGTGGAAATTACGCAATGCCAATGGAGCAAATCAATCAGCTGTGCCACAGCAAAACCGATAAAGATGCAAGTCTCAGCTCCCATGAGGAAGTTGGTCTCATACTGCAGCATTAGACCAAAGTGACAGCGCTACAGCTGCTGTGCTATCTAACATCAGCTCTGGAACTGCAAGAGCAATAAAGTGTCAATTAAACTGACTTATGTATACCCTGAAAGTAAATAACGCACTATTTTCTTCGCCTTTGTCTTCAGGGTATCCATAAAATTGATGAAACCTCAAAAAAACATGAATTGTCAAAATAGACTTTTTTACAGCTGTTGTTCATGCTCTTGCCTTCTCCTGCTCCAGACTCCCCTGTGGATTCGGGGGTGGCGGAGGAGAAGAAGGGAGAGGAGGGGGAGCCAGGGGTGAGGAGGAGATCTCTCTTGGCAGCTCTGGAGCGGATCGGAAGGAGTGAGGAGGAAGAGGAGGGAGAGGAAGAATTTCAGCTGCCACAGCGGGAGGACGACAGTGGGTTCTCTGTGAACAAGTGCATCCTGGGTGCTGTTATTCTGTTAGGCCTCGGGACCATCTTCTTCTCAGGTAGGCATCACCCTGTGTGCTGTTGGGAAGGTAAATATCCCGTTTGGTTTTGTTTGTTGTTTTTCTCTGGCTGTTAATTTGTTGTTTTGTGAATTTTTAGATGCATTAGGCCTTTTAAAGTGAGGTTAGATTGAGGAAAGTGATGACTGACAGTGGCCTAGTTGAAGGGCGTTCTGAGACTGAAGTGTATTATACCTACAGGTGTCTTCATGGACCTGGATGAGGGTAGGTTGTGTGTGTGTGTGTGTGTGTGTGTTTGAGTGTGTATGTGTGGGCTTGCCGACAGGTGTGAGTGTGATAGTGGCAATATGCATGTGTTTTGAATGTGTGTGCATGAAGAAAAACCTCTGTTTTTGCATCTGACACTTGGCTGTATTTCCCCCAGAATGCACTGCACGCTTTTAAACTTATGTGTGTGAGAGAGAGAGAGAGAGAGATTTATCCGCTTATGCAGTGAGGCTTATTCGCTGTTGTCATGTGAAAACCTTTTACCGTATCTCCAAAAATTTTTACTTTTCAGGAACTAAGCGAAACACCCTCCCTTTTAGCTTGATGACTGCATTTTTTAGTTCATTCAGTGGGTTTTGAAAGGGTTTCATAAGTCAGAGGGTCGTGGAACGTTCTCAGCTCATAAAGCACCATGTAATCTTTCCATGTCAATTAAAACATGAAAATCACGTTATGAGGTGTTCACTGTTTCACTACAATATGTTCCCCACCTTATGATTTTTGATGAAATTATATATACTGTATGTCCTTGACTAAATTGAAGAATACTCACTTTTGTAGTGAAAAGGCTTAGAGTGTTGCTTGGCAAGGTGCCACCTTGGCAGTTCTGTTAATTTCCCTCCAGTTTTTTTGTGCATCTTTATGTTTGTGTGTTTTTTCAGTAATGTACATTGCAGTGTAATGCTTTTGCTCATGTTCTTTGGCAAGTGTGTTATTCACATGGACATGGAAGTAAAGCTTTGCATAATCATTTGCAGAGAGTGACTATGATGCAAGGGAACTGAGAGATGCAGACATGCCTGTAAAACAGGTCAGTCTCAAGTCAGTTCTTCATTTCTATTTCTCCCTCCATTCTTTTTTCGTTCTCTTCCCACTAGTCTGATTTTTTTATTCATAATATATGCCATTTGGTGGATTTTACCCAAAGCACCTTACAGTACAATGAGTACCACCACATACATTTTTAGCATGGTATTCTCAGTAGGAATCCAACCCCTAACACTGACAGTGTTAGTGCCATTGTCTACCCGCTGAGCTATTCAGGACCTTCCCTCTTTCTCATCAACACGTAGTCTCCCCTCTCAAATATCCTGTCTGACAATTATAAATTTGAGAAGTCCCAGTCTTACTATTGTGTTTGTGTATATGTTCACAGGAATGGCTTAACCCGGAGGTTCCTCCACCCCCAGTAGACACTGACAATACAGAGCTTCTGAATAAGTTAGCCAAAGGAAACCAGCAGATTTCTGTGCTGCAAGCCCAACTTCAGGTATGACTCCATTCTGTCTCTCAGCTAATCGCTTCTCTGTGTGTGTGCATGCTTTGTGCATGTGTGCGTGAATGTGTGTGTGTGTGTGTGTGTGTGTGTGTGTGTGTGTGTGTCTGCGCGCGCGTTGCGCATACACGTGTCACTGAATGTGTGGTATTCTCACAGGATCCCCTTTTCTCTTTTTTTGTTCTTTTTTAATCAGGCACAGAAAGATGAGCTAAAAGTAGCCAAGGGACAGGCAGCAGAGGGAGCAAAGGAGCGGCTGCGGAGGGAGGAGGTGGAGAGGGAAAACGGTAGGCTGAAGAAAGAGGTGGCGTCTCTCCCTGTCCTTCACAAAGAGAACGAGAGGATGAAGCGAGAGCTGGAGTCTGTCCTGGCCCTTCAGAAAGAACTAGAAACACTGAGAGCCACTGTGACTGAACTTAAACTCCCCACAGGTACAAAGGGACAGAGGGAGGTGAGGAGGGAGGAGGTGTAGAAGGATGATAGTTGTTAGAAGGAGGGCTATAGGGAAGTGTAGAGGTTTCTTCCTTTTTTCCTCTTGCTCTAATTCTCTCTTTAATATCCACGTCTCATCTTTGTTGTTTTAGTGACTCTGTGTTTTTCCTTCATCAGCCAATGAAGCGGCTCCATCTCCTGTGATTCCCACTACATCGCCTCCCACTGGCCAGGCAGGGGACAGCAGGCAGGGCACAGCTGGAACTGCAGAGAGACAGGCCAAGAAACCATGGGAGGGAGAGAAGGTAGAGAAGAAGAAAGAGTGGAAGAAGGAGAAACACGACATGGGCGAGAAGGAGTGGAAGGAGAGAGAGAAATTTGAGGGGAAAGAAGGAGAGAAAAAGGAACGCAAAGATGGAGGGAAAACAGAATGGAAAGAGAAGGAATGGAAAAAGGGGAAACATGAGGAGGGAAAATACGACCATGAGAAACGTAAGGAAGGTAAGCAGTCGAGGCAAAGTGAAGAGAAAAAAGAATGGAAGGAGAGAGGAGACTGGAAGAAAGAAAAGGCTACCAGAGGGGATGAAGGAAAGCCATGGAAGGATAGAGAATGGAAAAAGGAATGGAAGGAAAAGAGTGAGAGAAAAGACAGGAAGGAGGAGAAAGACTGGAAAAAGGGAAAGCATGAGAAATCGAATGACGGTAAGCAATGGAGAGGTAAGGAGGAGAAGAAAGAGAGGAAGGGAGGGAAAGATGATAGAGAGTGGTACAAAGGCAAGGAGGAATGGAAGGGAGAGAAGGAGTGGAAGAAAGGGAAAGATGGCTACAAGGAAAGTGGCAAAGAACGGAAAGAGAAATGGGAGAAAAATGACTGGAAGGAGAAAGGAGAGAAAAAAGGTTGGAAGGAGAAAGGAGAGAAGAAAGAATGGAAGAAAGACGGCGACTGGAAGAGTAAAAATGGCAAAGACCACGGTAAAGAATGGAAGGGGAAGGATGAGAGGAAACAGTGGGAAAAGAAAGAGCGGTCCAAAGAGGGGGAGTGGAAGAGAGAGGGAGCGAAAGAGGAAAGGAACAATGGAGATTGGAAAAAGGACAAAGGAAACAAGCACAAAAATGAGCGCACACATAACGAATATGAGAATCAACACGAGCACCGTAAAGAGCAACTGTGGCAGAGTACAGGAGACAGAAAACCCCCTCACACACACCACCAGCCCTCCCTGGGACAGCTGGACTACTGGGTCCACCAGAGGGACAGGCTCCAGCACAACCCCAGACCCCCAAACCACTGTGACTCCGTGGAGACCTGCGCCCAGGCTGAGGGGCTGATCCCCGTCCCCTTGCTCGAGTTTGAGGCCATTCTCCAGGGTTACCTAGCCAAGGCAGAGGGGGCGGGAGTGGACGCTTCCAAGAGAGAGGAGCTCAGCAAGCTAGCCACGGAGTTCTTCCAGGACGGAGTCTTTGTCCACGACCAGATGAGCTTTCAAGATTTTGCGGAGGACGTGGGTGACATTTTGGAAGACATGGTGGAAGGAGATGAGGACGGAGGAGGGGAGGAGGATGAAGCAATAGAGGAAGAAATGGATGGGTTTGAAAGAGAGGTCATGGATAAGTTTTCAGTGCCAGAGGCTGGGGAGAGGAAGAAAGGGGAGTGGAGGAAGGAGAGCGGCAGAGGGCGTGGCTGATGGACTGAAAGGATGGATTTGTCATACAACGAAAGAAACAGAAAAGGAGAGGATGGATGAGTGGGGTTATTCAAAGGGAACACTTCATATTGGACCACTCATGCTTACAAGTATCAACTCATCATCTTTTCATCTTATTTTCACACCTTCCATTTGTTCTCTCCACAACCTGATACAGATATTCAACTTAAAATTCAGTTTCACTGTTTTGGTGGTTTTGTATTTCACCTGTTCAAATCTGCTCACACTAATAATACACACTGGTACACAAAGCACTAATATCTACATCTTTCTTGTAATGTCCAGTCACAAACACCAGAGCTTTTCATTCATGACTGACCGACTGTCTGCAGCTAATGGTGACGTTTCTGCATGCAATGTGACTGTATCAAACTCGTTAGTTTGAGTTCAATGTTCTGCTTTGATTCTCACCTCCAGAATAGATACTATACAGTTTATTTACAGAACATCACCTTCCTCTGAAAACACTGTTGTGCACTGTTGAAGTCACCCTTTTCATCCAAAAGTCCCGTACCTATGTCAACTTTATGTGTTAATTTGTTTATCCCTAACTTAACGATTTGAGGATAATCTTTCGGACATCAATGAATAGTTTTAATGAAGGGTGCAGTAAACATGGACTACTGAAAAGGTTTAGTGAATGTATTCTTTGAAATTAGAAAGGTCTGCATTAATTTTCTTTTGAATGTTTGTACATAATTGCACTACACACACATTTGTTAAAGAACTATGCTGTTATGAGGAAACAGTTAACTTATTGTATTGAGGTCAGCAATAATGATACATCTATGTCTCTAAGGTCTCTCTGGGCACATAAAAAATGTATCAGTCATTTCAGGTACAAATTCATGTTGTGCACTAAAATGTCTTTAATTCTTGTTTTATAAATGCAACATTTGTTTATATGAATCAGTTTGGCACTTAGTTTTCAAGAAAGCACACATTTACTGTTCCCTGTTTACACGCCAGCTTGAAAAAACAGGTTGGTGATTTAAGAGCCAGGGGGTTTCCATGCAGAGCCACAAACCGTGTGGGCTTCACGGCAGCGTAGAGAACGTTGTATGTTAGGATGTTCATATTTGACCATATTATTGTAATAAAAGCAGTAGGCCTATAATAAATTTTGCGTATCCCTGTGATGAAAAACGTTGTATTTTGTCTTCTGTACACTCACCTGCTAGCGCTGAACATTAGCTGCTTTAAGCCAGTGACTGACTGCAGTGTATTTTCAGAAATGTTTTGAGTCTGTTGACATCTTCTGAGAATTTTAGAAGCGACAGATCTGCTCATTTTGATAAACACATCTTCCTCTTTCACAAGTTCCTCTTTCACACTTCATCTGAATTTGGTACAGTGGGACTGTACCTCAGACTGAAGTCCTGTTGGTTCTAGGAGGTTACGAAGGTGAGGTCTTCATTTCTATTGAATATTAATAATAATGTTGTGGCCGTTGGAACAATAATCTTACCAGTTTTTGCTGACTTGGAAAGAAAGTGGAATCTGTAAAGGAAATGCTGATTAAGCGCTGAGAGATAAATCTAACCCAGCTCTGAATCAAGGAAATCTCATAGTTGCTAGAATTTTTTACATATTACAAAAAAAACTATGCATACCTCCTTAAACACTACAGAGGGTTTGTGCAGTCACATTTAATTATATGTGACTTCTTCATTCCTATAATAGCCAATTCCTTATTGTCATTGTCTCTTGTGCAGGCAAAGCTCTCATTATGGGTTGTAAGCCTTGGTCCTGTGTAAGTATGTGTGTGAGTGTGCTGCTGCTGCACTGTCTGTGTGGCGGGGGTGTGGAGGCTCTGATCAGACAGTTTTGTGACTGGTTTGAGGAGGATGAGTATGTTCAGAAGGACATCGGAGACACCATTCACTGTCAACATATGCCAGGCCTGGGACCCTATACAGAGTGTGCTGATGTTACTAATCTAAGGTGGGCTCAGTTTTCAGTACCAACAATTGAATCAGATCTTAAGTAGGCCTACAGAAAGGTTGTATTACCATGACAAAAATATCATACATAGTGAAGATATGGTTCACCTGGCACCATTCACATTTCTGCTTTTTCAAAAATGTTGGTGGATTGTGAATGCAAATTTCCTTTGTTCTTGCAAATCGATTCTTAGTGTTTCAATATCTGTCTAAAGGTTAGGCCTGAAGGAGGTTTTTCCTGACACTCGGACCCTGTGTATCCGTCACTCTGACCCCTTCATCTCACATGCTTCCTTCTCTCATCTCCCCTCACTGGAGATGCTAAAGCTGGATGGAGGACTGGCTAAGGTACATTATGCAGGCTGGTCTTTCTGGCCTGGCCCAAGGGGTGTGTAGGAAGGTTATGACAATTTTTGTGAGAATGAAAAGTTGTGTAGCCTCCACTGTCTTTTTCCAGGTGTCTACTGGGGCCTTCTCTGGTTTGTCCAAACTGCGTTTCCTACACATCAACACCTACCCCACTGGTGCAGGCTGTGTGAACTGCACCTTGGAATTGGGTGCTTTCCAGGGTCTGGCTAGCCTGGAGGAGCTCACCCTGATAGGGGTGTGTCTGTCTGTCGTCCCCCAAACGCTGCTGTTTCCCCTGGTGGGGCTGAGGAAGCTGACAGTAGATCAGGTGGGAGTGCAGGACCTGGGGGAGGTCTTCTGTCTACTCATCCAGGAGATGAAGAGCTTCCAGACTCTGGAGCTTTTGAACAGCCAGGTGGTAACTATTAGGAACAGAGGCTGTGCGCATAGGTATGGGACTGGTTCAAAGCTTTGGCTCTATCTGTTCTTTTGCAGTACATTGACTGAACTTCACAGGTCATATATGTATACTGTATTTGACTTCAGTTGTATCCCATCCTGTTCATCCAAGGGCTGGATCTGATGCCTGGCCGACTGAAGTCCTTTTCAGGATCCAGAATTTGGCTCTGCAGGGAAACCCAGTCCAGACTGTGGAGTCTGGCTCCCTGTCTGTGTTCCAAAGCCTGTCCAGGGTGGGCCTGAGTCTCCAGGACACCTGGGTGGGTCAGCTGTGGGAGTCAGGGATAGGCAAGGTGGCTGAGGTATATATATCAAGTTATATCGGTGACTTCTCTCCAACTCTGGATGAAATGTGCACACTGGTGACCAAACTGGGAGTGCAGTCCTTAGAAATGTACAAGGTCCATGTCAGAAACTTCAGCACCCAGGCCATGAGCAGGTATGTCAAAAGTTTCTCACACTCAATGATGACATGTATATATTCAAACTGAGTGTTAAATATAACTTTTACAATTCAGGAATGTTGACTATATTATACTTGTAATGTGATTATGTAAAAGGCCCTTTAGCCATACTATGTAACCAGAGGTAAAATGCAGCATCCAGGCTAATAATCTTTTCCAACCTGGGTTTCAAGGTGTGGAGGCGGACTGAAGGAACTGTCTCTTAGCTTTGCCAAACCCCAGGGTCTGGAATTAGACTTCTGGACCACCACACCGGGGATGCAGACTCTGGAGATGACCTGGACTCAGCTAAGCAATGCCTCATTCTGTGCTGCAGGGAGAGGCACTGTGTGGAACCTGACATCCCTCCTACTGCCTGAAAACTACCTGACTCAGATCAACACTGACCAGGTATCAGGAATCAGATGGTCCAGGTCATTCCTATCTTTAGACCATTCCGGAAAGAAATTGTTGACCTAAAATTACGGCCATGTAGTGCTATGTAGAATCTTTTTTTACTGCATGGAGTGGCCATAATTTTTCTCCAGGTGACATCATTATTGCTGTCATTTTCAGTTTGCTTGCATGCCTCTCCTGGAGAAGCTAGACCTCAGTAACAACTACATTGCTGCTCTGGTCCCGGGGGCCTTCCATGGCCTGGCCAGGTTGCGCATCCTGAAACTTGCCCAGAACAAGCTCACTCACCTGAGAAGCCATTACTTTGAGGAACTGCCTGCTCTGGAGGTAATGAGATGGGGGGGGGGGTGTATGCACACATTTGTCTGAATATTTCCCAGGGCTTTAATGGTGTGATCCTACACTAATCAGGTGCTGGACCTGGATGGAAACAGGATTGACATTGATGGCATAGAAGAGGGCGTCCTTAGGAAGCAGCGTGAGCTCCATGATTTGACCCTGGGGCCAATAGACGTCATCTATGAGCTACACCTCAACCTTCTGTTTTACGTCTTCCCTCCTAAGCTCCAGAGATTTCACATTAACGTTGGTCCAGGGACCAACTTCAACATAGGGCAGCTTGCTCCACCTGAGAAGCCCTTTGTCATGGAGATCATAGGGGATTTTGTCGCTTTACTAGACTGCGACAACCATCTATTCCCCAAGGTGCGGGAACTCACAGTGCGGGGACAGCAGGTATTCTTCTATTTGTTGATCCACCATCTTGTTTATAATTCCCATTTTAAATCTATGCCCTGCTGCAGCTACATGGGCTGCCACCTTTTGTAGTTCTGTGCTTTACCCTGCATGTTTTACTACAGTCTAAGAGAAAAATGTTCTCTCTCAAATAAAGGAGTGGAAGGGTACGTTTTTCATCTGCAGCCAAACATTCGGGGCTGCCTACTTCCCTAATCTGGAGTCCTTTGAGTTCTGGGCCAACCCGGAGAAGTTTACCATTAGCTATGCTCCCATCAACCAGCTACGAAAGCTCAACAGGCTCAAGCTGGTCAATCTGAACTTCTCCAATCATTCAGACCCAAGTGTTATCTTCAGGAACCTGACCCAGCTCAGGAGTCTGGTGCTGATCAACTGTAGACTCGATTTCCTTACCAAGGTGCATATCTTCATCTGGTGATTACACTGTTGTCTTTGTTGTTGACATGACTCATAACCCTTGTTTTTCTCTTTTTCCATCAACTGGTTGCCATCTGTCTGTCTGACTGTCTCTGTTTTTCACTCTGGACATCATTTCTCCAACCAGACTATGTTTGCAGATCTGGTTTCCCTGCGTCTGTTGCGTCTGTACAGTGAGAATCCTCTGTTACTGTTGGACGGCATGTTCCTGCCCCTCGTCCATCTGTCCACTGTGGTATTTGACCATGTGGACCTGCGCTGTGACTGCTCCAACGGATGGCTGTTGGAATGGGCTGAACACTCACCACGTGTACAGGTCAGCATAGACTCCTTTAGCTATAATTGGTTACTAATAATATAATTGGTTAAGTCTAACATTTGACAATGGCATAACATTTTTCACTTTGTCTATCACTTGTCTTCATATATCTGTCTATATCAATTCATGCATTGACTGTGAACATGTCAATTTATTCCTTATTAGTGACTTGTTTGTGACTTTGTGGCTATTGGTGATAACTGATTGGTTATTGACCTGTTTTCCAGGTCTTGTCCCTGCAGCACCAGCAGTGTGTGTGGCACTACCAAAGAATCAACTTCTTGTCAACTATGGAGCGTCTTTGCCAGACCGATGTCGACTTCCTCCTCTACATCTCCACGGCGATAGCCTCTTCTGTCCTCCTCTGCTTCTCGCTGGGATACCGCTTCCTCCGCTGGCCCTTCCTCATCCTCTTCTTCCGTGTGCGTGGATGGGCGGAGCGCCATCTGGGCCGGGGGTGGTGGAGGAAGAGGAGGGCAGGGAGAAGAGGAGGAGAAGGGATAGAGGAGGAAGAGCTGTTGGAAGGGGAGGAGGTTCGCTACGATGCCTTTGTGTCGTTCAGCAGTCGTGATGAGGCGTGGGTGCTGGGAGAGATGGCCCCCAGGCTGGAGCTGGAGGGAGAGCCGCGACTTCGACTCTGTCTGCACCACAGAGACTTCGAGGTGAGATTGTCTGAGTCCAGAAATAGGAGAACTAGTCCAGATGGCCAGTGTGATCTCATAAGATAAATCAATATTTATAGAAACTAGTCCATACCCGGGGACACGCGTGCCACAACTCCACGCAGACTTGCCAAGAATGCTCATAAACAGCATAAATTTGGGAAAATGGAAAAATCAGCTTCGTCAGTCCCTGCCTATGACAATGCTCAATGCCCATGTGCAGTTTCAGACTGATTGGCCAACCCATCGAGGAGCAAAACGGATGCAGACAGACAGAAGGACAGAGTTTTCCTCATTTTATAGTAGGATAAATGTGATTCTCAGCCAGTCACCTGGATTTTATTCCCACTGGAAAAAGCAAGATGTCAGAAACTGCTGTCCTGCAGCTTCAGTGGTAACATCAATTTAGCTCAGCTGAGGTAAAATCAAGTGAACACAGATTCTGCCAGTGAATGTTCTCTATTTGCTAACAGAATCATGAAGCAATTTGTACTGATTTTGGGCCAATATGCCCCAACCACCAAGAAATCGTCCAAAAGTTGAGTTTGTATTTTTAGACTTCTGGAAGGACTGGCTATGCTCTGAAAGGCTGACGAAGTGGTTTTCAGCCAGTTGAACACACAGCACACTAGTCAAGAAGAGGCCCATGGAAAGTGGAACATCTAATTTAAAAGTAGCAGAGAGGAAAGAAAGAGAGGAGATCTGCAAGGAAGCGAGGAATAGCGGAGGGAAAGAGCAGCAAGTAACAGAAGAGTTGGGGATGAGAGTAGTGGACTTTTACAATTTGGACTGTGTTTCTGTCTCCCATTTTTAACCAAAACTGAGCTACTAACAATTCAGCCAGGCCAGTAGAAATTTTGTTCTACTCTAGTGAGTTATTGTCCAAAATCCTCAAGCCTCCCTCAATCCTGTATTGTATATATGTCTTGTAATGTGTCACCACAAATTAGCCGTCAGCCACCTCAAATTCCTTGTTCACCTGTTGTACTTGGTGAATAAAAGTGATTCTGATTCCAACTACTGATCACATCCATCCATCCATCCATCCATCATCCATCCATCCATCCATCCATCCATCATCCATCTACTGATCCTTCCAATCACCCACCACCTGACAGTAGCTTTAGGACTGTGTCTTGTGTGCAGGTGGGCAAGGGCATTGTGGACAACATCGCAGAGAGTATCTACAGCAGTAGGAAGACTGTGTGTGTGCTGAGCAGACGCTACTTGCGTAGTGAGTGGTGCAGCCTGGAGCTGAAGGTGGCCACACACCGCCTGCTCTCTGAGAACAGCCATCAACTCATACTCATCTTCCTGGAGCACATCTCCCCCTTCGAGCTCTCTGCCTTCCATAGGTAATGGAGATTCACATGTATGAGAACGCAGAAACACACACACACACACACACACACAAGTACAAGTGTTTACATTCGTTTATATCCATATATGCAGACAAGCACACAGAAACATATATGTTGTGTGATATACTGCAGACTGGCTAAGTTGGCTAGGACCAGGACCTACCTGGACTGGCCTGAAGATGAGAGGGAGAGGGTGACCTTCTGGGAGCGTCTCCGCCATAACATCGCAGAGAGAGACTGAACCGGTGAGCAGAGCATCTGGGACGTGGCATCAATGGCTAAAGCTAGTCTCTTCACAGCAGCAGGACAAAAGTAGATTTCATCCTTTCATCCTGTCACAATGAAATGAAAAATGACTTTTTCACCTTGTCAGCAAATTCCCTATATCATAACATATACCTATTTTACAATAAATGCCAAACAAAATATATATATATTTCTCATAATGTTATATCAGAATGACATTACTTTTTAAATAGATAAATCTGTAGATCAACCAGCCCTATAGTTTCTTATGTGTTTAAGAAAAGCTGAATCTTTGTGTTTTTGAGTAAGTAATTTGAGTTAACCTAAACTCTGTTTACTTTTTAGCATGAAAAACCTTCCAGTTGAAGATTGATCCATTCCCATGGCCAAATGTTGAAGGCGTGAGGGGTGAATCAAGGAATTTAAGAATTATGAATTACATTTCAAAATATGGACAGACACTCAGCCTGTTTACACACACATGGACCTACAGCCAAGCCTCATTCATAAGACATAGCCCCATGGAAAGAAAACAACTCAGCTGTTTTCATATTACTGTATATTACATTATGATTTCTCAATCCTCTCTGTAAGCCGCTTATTTCACATTAGCAGTATGACATTCTCCTTCCTCAATGACGACCGAGAGAATGGAGGGAGGAGAACTGTAGACTGCTGTATCAGGCGTACAGGGATATGGAGCAGTGTGTGTGTGTGTGTGTGTGTGTGTGGGTGTGGGTGTGTGTATGTGCATGTGTCATTGTTATATAGCTGAGATAAGAAGGCTAGGTGTGTGGATATTAGGATGATAAAGCCATTGTGCTTGCTAGCAGCAACTGCCTCTCTATTATGCTGATTGTGCACATCCTAGCTTTAAATAATGTGACTTTGCTGAGGTGAAACCAAAGCTGTGTAACGCAGTACCTCATTCTCATATGTAAGCCACAAGTAACAAATAACGTTTGTTTTTGCAACACATATTTGGTACAAATACAACTGATTTACTGCTTTCTTTTTGCTCTCTACACCATTTCATATACTCTCTGTCAGACTGCAGATTTGAATGTGAAACATACTAAGTGAAAATTGTGAGATTATTTTCCATGCATTTATATATTAAATGAAAGCAGCCAAGTGGTTTGCACTGTCGCCTCACAGTAAGAAGGTCCTACGGTTCTGGGTACGGAAAATAAATGAATGACATTAAATGAGCAAAACATTAAACTCTCTTTGTGCTCACACATTGTAACATGACCATGCTAACCCGGATTGTCGGTCTGAGCTACAGTTTGACTGGGGCTTTGCTGAAAGAGGTGATTCACCCGATGATCAATAACTCCTGCAAGAGAGAGATTACATGCGTAAGTTCCACTTGGGAATGCAGTCACGTCATGGAAAGAGGTCAGTGGTTTAGTGTTTGGGTAACATGGCTTACTGACTGCAGTGAACAGTGGGCAGGAAACACACGCTGTAAATGTATAAGGAGAAATAAGTGAATGAGCAACCTTTTTTTACCAAGAGAGGTAGAAAAGGGACGCACACTCACAACTTACCCACTTCTTTGACATTGCTTGGTTAGTGAGTCTTCTGTCTATCGTAGGCTTTCAGTTATGTCACTTACATGCTGCTGCTGTTTCTCTCCTTTATCTTAGAAAAACAAGCTTAATAAATAGCCTACATTCACTGTGTGTTAACTGGAAATACTGATCAGGATTCAAAATGTTTCCTCACTTTTACCAGCTCCTTCGTGTCGGTCTCTCTGCTTGTGATGGAGTCTGCCATTAGTGTGCTGGTGTCCCAGTTCAAGGCATTCGCTGGGAGCGATGGTTCCTCTGACACACTGAGCAGAGATGAGTTCCAGAGACTGGTCACATCACAGCTCCCTAACTTTGTCAAGGTAAGAGTTAGTAGCTTTAACAATCAGCAGTACCGCAGTGATAATTATATCTGTGGATTTTTTCTCCAACATCATAGCCTAGTAGACTATCACTGTATGTTCTAATACATAATAACTGATCCAACATGCATTTTATTCATTTTGATTTTTTCTGATACCTGGCATGTTGGAATGAAACTCTTCATTCAGTGTTTGATGTTGAAGTTTACACATAAGGTGCCATACACTAACGCATGTCATCAAGCAAGAGTTAGCAGCCTGCAGAGAATTGCCTCTTTGACTCCAGTCTTTAGTCCTGTTTTTGGGGGGGAGTTTTCTGCGTTCTGCATGCCGAACCAGAGTGCAAATAGCAGTAAGTAGGTCTTAAGGCCTGAGGACGGCTGGGGGTGCCTGTTCCAAGTGTGGAAAATTCCATGTCTCTGCTTGCATTTAAAGGTTGTAGTATTCATGATGGTCACTAGATGGTGACAGAGACAGAGATCCTTGTGCCAAACCACCTCTGCTGATGCTGCATGGACTGGTTAACTGGTCTTCATGGCAGTGGTGTCAGCTAGCCTCCGCCTTGTCTCCTCCCCTCTTACCCTGGATTGAACCGCTACACTACCAGCAATATGGATCATAGCTGGTCTAATATGACTGTCAGTGCTGATGATTTGAAGGGTTGAGGGAGAAAGGAATACAAAACAGCACAGAGACACACTTCCATGTGCCTATATGTAACACTTTACTGTATTTTCCTGTAGAATGCTGGCGACCCTGCTGTCATTGACCAACTCATGAGCTCATTGGACGACAACAGCGATGGAGAGCTCACCTTCCTGGAGTTCTGGCAGCTGATTGGACGTCTGGCTAGCCACCAAGGAGGATTCAGCCAATAGGGCGCCTTCTAATCTTCTGTTACAACCCTGTGTGTGTTAATGACTTGTCTGTGTGGCATTGAAACAATGGGAAGTTAGCAAGATGGAAACACCATATTCTCTGTTGGCACTGCATGTGATTCTTATGTTTAACTCTGCACTTTATTAAATCCCATCCTTTCCTTGCTTTCACCAGAAACAACTCCCAGCTTGGTAGTAACAGTCTCCACAGAACACACTTACTGCACCAAACCTGCCACAGTAGAACTAATCCTGTTTCACAATATACTGTACACATTGACTCTCTCTCTCTCTCTCTCACACACACACACACATACACACACACA
>OMOV01093796.1:9094-19919 GCA_900312565.1 Beryx splendens
CCTTCGCCGAGTAGCCGGCCTGCATGGAGTGCATCACAGTCACCTGAGTGATAAAAAAAAAAAGAAAAAAAAGATGCATTATATCATGTCCCAGTTGCATATCTCAGACATGTTCTGTTCATTCAGCTTTTATAACCATTCCCATTTTTTTTTAGTCACACAATTTGACCTCTGTGTGTGTGTGTGTGTGTGTGTGTGTGTGTGTGTGTGTGTGTGTGTGTGTGGAAAACCTCACCAGGTACACCAGCACACACATGTGCTCCTTGGGCAGCCAGTGGAAGAGATCTGCTGGGTTGGTGGGTAGGATCTCGTCGTCGTGGAGAGTGGAGATGGTCTGGATGCACTGCTGCAGCTGCTTCAGACACGGCTTCACGCTCTTTACCTGACCGACACATTTTCAGCGTGGCGTTAGTAAACCTCACGTGTATGAAACAGGAGAATCGCACTTTGCCACTTTGAGCAACGCATCTCATCGGGAAGGTTAGTCAGCATTTTAGCTGTTGGTTATCGTTACTATGGGCAGCCATTCCTGTCCACAGAGTAGGAACAAACAGACACTAGTATTACTGCTAATAATTTTGTGCAATAATTCAACTGTGCAATAATTATTTATTTATTTACACTGTTGTATATATTGTAGTATGATGCACATATTTACATATTTCTTATTTCTCTTACTTCTATATATTGTAGTATAATGCACAATTTTTTTTACATATTTTTTATTTTCTTATTTCTATTTTTTCTTATAATTTCTCTATGCTTATATATATTTCTCTTCTAGGTGAGCAACTGCAACGCAACCCAATTTCCCCTCGGGGATCAATAAAGTATTTCTGATTCTGAATTCAAGTAGCTACTAAACTTAAGGGATCGGCAGACACCAATTTATGATCCAATCAATTAATTTACTGTACAATATAGACTTTGGCCATTAGTTTGGGATTACAGGGCAGAAATCATCGACATAATCCATTTTTCTTTATCAAAGTTATCAAACCTTCATTGTGTGAAAAATGCAGATTCAAGTTTTGCTTTACTTTGACTTCTGACATTTCACACGCAGCTCTTAACATCTGATTTTAACACTGGGAAGATTCCTCAATTCCAAAACCCCATTTGAGCCTGGCGTTGGCCTGATACTGGATAACAGTAGTGGGACGTCCCCAGTATGGATTCAGCTGTACCTGTCCAGCATCCAGGTAGTGTGTAACCTGCAGCACCAGGAAGAAAACCCTGAGCGACTCTTTCTGGATGGGGTTCCCCTGCCAGTTCTCCACGATGGTCCCGCACAGCGTCAGCAGAGGGTGAACCTCGCTCAGCTTCCGCTCCATCAGCAGCAGCTGCACAGACACACATTATATAATAACAGATACAATTAATGAAGTGACAAAACAACACAGTAATATGCAATGTGACATCAAACAGCAGCGAGTGATTTAAGCTTACCATTCCTTTACTTAACAGGAACAGAGCTCTGCAGGAAAGGGAAAAACACAACAAACTTTGTGAGAGGATGAGCACTAAAAACACAAGTATCCTTCAGGGAGTTATAATAAAACAAAGAAATAATATGAAAATCTGATACCTTGTGTATTCTGAGCCCACGACTCTTGCATACTCCGCTCCTACGCCCAGCAGGTCACATGCCGACACCAAATCCTTCTCTAGGGTGTGTAGTTGCTGAGGGAGAAAACATTCCACGCATGAAACATGCTTTGAATCAAGTTGCCACAAGAAGCGGAGACCCGGATCAGTTCATGGCACGATGTCCTCTTACCGCCAGTTGAAACAGTAGTCTGCAGTGCCAGTAGGGAGTTTGCTGAGAGATCTGGATGGCTTTCCGCAACAGTGGCTTTGCTGAGTCCACCAGGTTCTTCAAACAAGGGCAAAAGATCAGTTAACTAAACTACGGCAGAGCAAAACAACCAGGCAGCATTTACTAAGGAAAGTGCAGGGCGTAATTCTACTCTCCTGCTGAGGGAATACTAAATATTAATGTTTTTTTTTTTTTTAAAGGTTTCCCAATGAAATGTGAATCTTTGTCTTTAACCACGACTCCTCACATGACTAAAACAGGCCGCCTGGACCCAAGAGATCACCTACCTGTTGACAGTAGAACTCTGATAGAAGACTGGCTGCTTCAAATTTGACATCTTCAAATTGAGGGATCTGATGTAATTCATTAAGAAATTTGATTGCTCCATTTTAGCAAGGTTATTGACAAGACAAATCCTGAACGTCTCTCCAAATCATTGATAAGAGTTGTGATTTTAAAGAGATGCATTGATGGGCACAGATGCACACACACGCACGCACGCGCACACACACACACACACACACATCAGTTTGCCTGTAATCTGGCATGGCATACAGAGAAGGATACTTGTTGAGAGATGAACCACTGTGAAGACAAATAAAATCAAATATTAGTTTCTGCATCAGACTGAAGATGAATTTTGACAGGACATACACTGTGCTAGCAGCTAGCTTCACAGAGTGACACCAGTCTGAGCTGGCGCAGTGAAAGAGAAGTAGAAATAACATGTTTCTTATATTCGTCATTATCAGTGATTCGTTCACAGCCCCGGCTCTGCTCTCCTGTCCTCTCTCCTCTCTCCTCCAGTGCTTGCTCACCGCTTTCTCCAGGTGGGTCCGGGCTAGCTCGCTGTTCTTGGTGTGGTGGTAGAGCACCGAGCCCAGCTGGAGGTGGGTCCGAGCCTCGACCCTCTGAGGCGGCTTGAACTGAAACACAGCCTTCAGACAATGGACGCACAGACGGATCTTCGGCGGACTTGACGTGCGGAAATGTTCTGCAAAGCCGAGCAGGGCCAGGTACCAGGACTCCGGGGCTTCCGTGCTCGCTGCCATCTTAGCCGCCCGGCCACGAAAACAACGCAAACAGTCGGAAACCAGCTAGGATGTCCGCCGACTTCGTCCTCAGCTGATTTGGTCGTGAATATTTTCCAGCCCAGTCATTTGTATGAGTCCGGGCACCAGTGTCAAGCACGCAAGCATAAACAAGTGACACTTCCTGTCAGACTTTTCATAATAAAACTAAAAGTGACGTACATAATTGTTCGGTACAATGTA
Organism: Beryx splendens; assembly: GCA_900312565.1. Taxonomy (NCBI): domain Eukaryota; kingdom Metazoa; phylum Chordata; class Actinopteri; order Beryciformes; family Berycidae; genus Beryx; species Beryx splendens. The sequence continues at coordinate 12,188 of OMOV01093796.1, forward strand.
TCACAGAGAAAACGAGGCAGATATTTAAGATTAAATATGTATTAAATGAAAATATAAAACATTTTTCGAAAATGTTCTTTCTCATCATATATTCATTGCCAAACGTGATAAAATGCCGCCTTAAAATCGCCCATTTTCCGGTCCGGCATGTACGTTCAAAATAAAAGCACATGTTACGTCACAGACAGAAATGAGAATAAAACATTTTTGGGAATTGTAGTTCTTGTTGAATTTGACTTATAGGCTATTCCCTGTTCTTGTTGATATGAAGCACGTTACCCAATACCTTATATACGTATTTCACAATGATCAAAAATATAAATAAATAAAAGGTATCATTTTCTCCAGCTGGCACATTTATCCTGAGGAACTAGGCTGCTGCCTCGTGTCCGACCGAGCCCATTTGTGAGTAGGACTTGTTTACGGAGTTTGCTATTCAGTAAAATTCATCGGCAAAGTGCAGGCGCACACAACAAACGAGGTACGAAAAGTGCGTAAATCGACAGTCGCTGGTCTGTTCATTCACAACAGCAGGGCAGCTCCTGTCACTGGGCGGTGGTAACAGTTAAGTGATATGACTTGACTAATATCTTTTGTGGTGTTGCTTCTTCTAAGTGATAACAGTTTGACTTAACGGGATAACTTTAACCAACGCTTGCTAGCAACAGGAGCAGGAAACATTCAATTTACCATCAGCTTTAGCTAAAGTTAGCGGTTTGGCTAGGGTTAGCTAACGCTGATGTTGCTCAGTCAGGCTAAGGTGAGACAGAGAGATGCAGAATTAATGAAGGGTAATACATTTTGTTGGTTTCTGACGTCACGACCCTCACATTGCATTTCAGAGTGGAGATAAACGTGACGACATGGCGAGACGTAGGATCACACAGGAAACCTTTGATGCTGCTGTCAAGGAAAACATCGAGGAATTTGAGATGGATGCTGATGAGGCTTTGAGGGAAGCTGTGGAGCAGTTTGAGTCTCAAGGTAATGGAGCGAACAAGGACATAATGTAATGTTATTGTTCCCAATCATACCTGTAAGGCCATCCAATCGATTAGCCTGTTGTTGTTGTTGAGCTCAGATAATATTGGGGTGAAGCCAAGCCAGCCATGAGATGAGCTATCTATAAGCCTATGGGAGTAGACAAAATAAATGTGAAGTAAGAAATAAAGTAATAATGTGAAGTAACTAAACCACAAATACAATGTTACAAGTTACAAGGGTGCCCAAATTGCAGGTTCATCAGTCACCAAAACTGAAAAACCATTTAAGGCGAGGGGAAGAGTCTCAAAAATCAAAACAGCAAAAATGTGCAAAACATGGACAAACTGGGCCGTTAAAGCTCACTGACAGGAATAGATGGACATTTAACAGGATAGTTGCAAAACACTTCAAAACTTGGGCCTCAGAAATTTCCACAGAATTGACTTTGTAATCTGAACAAAAAAGAGCAAATATTTATGAAATAATTAGGAAACAATTAATATTCAAGGCCCATGCACAAACATGAATAACTGTTAAATGTGTTGGTGGATGTGAAATCTATGAACAGTGATCTCATTGGCGTCAGTAGATCTGATGATTGATATGCATGGTTACATAACTGTCAGGAATTGTGAGGCTATTTTACATGATCGGGCGCCCTATGGGTCAAACAATGTTCTCTCATGATGTCCCCCATATTCCAAGACACTGCTAATCACATTCAAGAGTGGTTTCATGAACACCAGGATGAATTCAGCCCCTCCAAAAAAGAGAAATAAAGCTATGTTTCAACATAGGCACTCACCCTAAATCGTACGAGGGTTAGTTACATCACATTACCATGAGTTGGCAAATAGGACTAAGATATTCACCTATGAAAATTTTTTATATCTTGAACCTTTCAATGAATACATAATAATCTGCTGGGTGTCAGACTGTTAATCCTCATGTTATGTCTGTGTGGATGCAGGTGTGGACCTCAGTTTTATAGTAAAAGCTGTGCCCACTATAACATCTGATGAAACGCAAGATGAGCAAACACATGAGGTCTTGCAGGTGGGTGTTGAATTTTCGTGAAGATGGATTGTTTAGTGCGACAGCGCCAGTTGTCAAAATCTCAACATCTATTTATCTCATATTGTTTAATGTCTTTTTTTAAACATCTGTCCACCTGCAGGCCTTGGATTCCCTTCAGATCAGAAAAGACTCCGCCAGCCCTATAGAAAATATGACGGCAGACCTGGAACGCTTCACTCAGCAGTGCTCCCTTGGATTTGCCCAGAGGTACCTGGCTGCCCAAAAAGACGCCTATCCCGTCATCCTGTCCTACTGCAAGAAGAGCGTGGAGGAGCGGGAAGACCTGATGGCCTCTCTGTCCGCCCTGGCTGCACTGACCAATGGACAGCCAGACTTGTTGGACCCAGAGGGACGGCACCTCCTTTTGCTCGTCCTCAGGAAGTACCAGGCCGATCTCGCTGTGATGTGCCTCGGCATCTGCACAGTGCGCCACTGCTGTTTGAAGCATGAGCAGAACAGGCAGGATCTGGTGAAAGCTGGAGTCCTGCCACTGCTGACCGCTGCCATTACACAGCACACTGGATGTGCCGAGCTGGTGAAGGAGGCCTGTATAGCTCTCAGGGTCATGACCTTTGATGATGATGTCCGAGTTACGTTTGGGCAGGCTCACGAACATGCCAAGATGATTGTTCTCGAACACAGTGGACTGAAGGTCTTAGTTGAGGCTGCCAAAGGTAAGATTAACTGAAATTTGGTGTATTTGAGGGTTTATTGTAACTGCTTCAGCTGCCGCGTTTTGGACTGACTCACATTCTGATTCCCCACCATGCAGTTTGCATTTCACTAATATATTTGCTCCTCCCTTACAGCTCACCTTGATAACACTTCTGTTCTCAGCGAGCTGTGTGGGACTTTGTCTCGTCTGGCTGTAAGGAATGAGTTCTGTCAGGACATCTGTGACCTGGGAGGATTGAAATTCATGATGACGCTCCTCGCAGACAGCTATGAGTCAGCGGTAGCTAACACACACGAGGGATCGTGATGGAAAAAGATGCAAGTTTGAATCTACGTGTTGTTCAGTCAGTTTCTTTAATGAATCGTCCCTTTTCCCTTGCAGGATTTGGTTCGGCAGGTGCTGAGCGCCATACGGGCCGTAGCAGGAAACGATGATGTCAAAGATGCGGTTGTTAATGCGGGTGGAGTGCAGCTCATTGTCATCTCCATGAACAGACACATGAGCAACACTTTAGTGAGTGGAGCTTCATGCCTACATGCTTGATGACTGTTAATGACTTTGCTGTATTTACCAGGGATTCAGTATAGAAATGATACTGCAAATGTCTGAAGATGTTTGTGTTCACATCCTCCTGTAGGTGTGTGAGCAGGGCTGCGCTTGTCTCTGTGTCCTTGCTTTGCGCAAACCCAACAACTGCATAGTCATCATGGAGAACGGAGGCGCTCTGGCTGCTGTGCAGGCTATGAAGGCACATGCTAATTCGGTCAATGTGCAGGTAATATAAGGTCATGCATAATTAATCATTCCCCTTGAGGAAACTGAAGTCTGACGGTCTGCCAACTCTACAGGAATGATTTCGTTTTCTCACTTTATAAACAGAAACAGGCGTGTATGCTGTTGAGAAACCTGGTGGCGCGGATGCAGAACTTCAGCCAGCCAATCCTGGAGATGGGAGCGGAGGCCCTGATAGCCCAGGCGCTGCGAACCCATCAAGACTGTGGTGATGTGGGCAGAGCGGCCCTCCGAGACCTGGGCTGCCAAGTGGAACTACGAGAGCTGTGGACTGGCAAACATGGCAGCCTCACCAACTGAAAGTGGAGGATAGTAGTGCTGAAGAATATACACCGTTACCTTTAGTCTAGCAACAGGCAGGACAAAACTTCTTACATATACTATTAGTAATTTATGATGTTGGTATGCATTTAGTTGAAGCAGAAGTACACATGTTGATCTAGACATACCCGTATTTGTAATGAAGTGAGGCAGACAGGGCTTGTGATCACTGACCACCACCCATGCAAATGATTAAGCCACCAATCTCACTCAACACCTTTGACAGTTTTGATACATTTTCTGGTCAATTGTCTGGTCTTATTTTGACAAGTTCAAAAGAGGTCATTTTAGCCCTGTTTGACACAAGATGTTTTATTTCCTCTTAATATTTTGTATTCAGTTTTTGTGACACAATTATTTGATATTTGTAACACATTTCTGTTACTGAGATCCTAAATGCCAATGTGGGTTTTAATTCCTCCTCCTCCTGTCTTGGAAGAGCCAATTTCATATGTTTGTTTTATGTTATGCCTTACTTTGAATGTACTAGAGCTTATCATTCCCTACTGTGCTTTTTTATATTCATTTTACCATATTACACGTCGTTAAACTGGAACCTCTGGCATGATGAAGATGGTGATAAATGAGCTTTGATGCCTGTCAGTAATGTGTGTGTGTGTTTGGTGTGTAGCCTGCTAGCTATATGACACTATCTGGTGAGAGAAGCTGGAAGAAGGAATGTGCTCAAAGCGCACCAGAAACACCCAAAACCTCAAGAGAAACGTCAGTACTCATCGTCAAGTTTGTGTCGTGCTCACGCCCCTCTCACCGACCTATCCAAGCACGCTCCACCTCACACACACACACACACACTCCATTTCCCACAATGCCTCTGGGCTCGCCCTTGTCAAGCCTGAGATCAGGCTAACCGCTCTGCCGTCGGTCGGTGACAGGAGGGGTAACCGACAGATACATAACAGCATGGACGATGCCAGTCTCTCAAAGTCACTGTGGGATAAATGAATGTGAGAAGTGTGTGAGAGACAGTGCCCTGAGAGGACCAGGGGAATCTTTTAACAAGACTCAAGTTTACTCTGAACGTTTCCGGAATCACAGCGCTATCAGCGAGACTAACGTTAATGTCAGCTAATATATTAGCTAGCTAACGTTAGCTTACCTACTACTTAGCCCAGTGTGCAGGACCAGCTAGGCAGCTTGCTAACGATCAGAGATAACAGACCCGAGGAGGGCGACTGGCTCCATCAAAGCAAGAAAAGTCTCCGTGGTGGCTGTCCGAAATTTGTAAGGTAAGAGATCAAGTGTCTGCGTAACCATTGACAACTAGCCAGCTAGTTGGGTACCAAGGGTGGCAGTTAGGTGTTGCTACACAAGTTGTGGCTAAACAAGGCTAGTAAGTGTACCAGCTAGTGAGGCAAGAGAGGGAGAGCATGGTGATTTCATGAAAATGTCAGCGGACAGTTGCCCTGAAATTGATTAGCTTACCCCAGCTGTTCTCTTGTTGTAAACACCATGACCCAAACCCTCTCTCTGGGTTATGTAATGCCACTGCTCGCTTGCTTTGTGAGTAATTAGTAAATGTCACATGCCAATGAACATATTAGCCTATGTCATTGATAGGCAAGTCGATTTTTTAAGAACTGGTACACAAATTTCAAATCTGGGTTTGCCTAGAAAACAGTTGGAAAAACATCTCCACACAAGAAAGTCATGCTTTCACTCTGTTGTAGCTGAGTGGATTTCCCCACTATAGTTTTATGGTAATGCAGATAACCCTTAAAGCCATGGCCATCCTCACTAGTTAGTTACTGTTCTTTACTAATCACAATGAATTCAGATTCACAGGTCCGTCTTTCAAGTGCTGTGTGAAAAGCATGGGGATGGGACATTATGGAATAGATGGCAAGTGCGAAAAGCTTCTCTGCAACTGCACCAAACAGGCGTGCTGGTCAGGGACAAGAGCTGTAAAACGATATGCATGGGGAAAGATGTCGGGAGGGGTGAGAGAGAGAGAGAGAGAAAGAGCTGAGAGTGAGGAGACAGGCTGAGGTGAGAGGGGAGGGGTTGAGGGTTGGGGTGTAAAGTGCTTGTCCCAGGATCTGGCTGGAGGCCCGGTTGTAGAGATGCCAGGATGTTGCCCCTGGCTACCCAGCTCTCTCAACAGACCCTCTGTTTGCTCTCTTGTCTCATGGCTTTCTCGATCCGTCTTGTTTTCCCTGATTCTCCTCACTCCTGCTAAAAGGTACTTTGACCTAGCTTTCAAGAATAGGCGATTCAGGAGTATAATGATTAGCTCATTGAAAAACATGCAAACATCCTTGTTTATAATGGTGTGATTGTGCCTTATAAAGTCACACTCATCTCATGTTACTGTTTATTGGCTAGGCAGGAAGAATGTCTGTACAGAGAAGTGATAAAGAGTGATGTGATCAGGTGTGTGTGTGTGAAGGAGAGAGAGGGTGCTCTTGTTGTTCCAGCTTAAATTGGACAGAAACCTTTCACCCACAACCACAAGTCACCAACTTTGTCCCTCTAGGGATATTTTTGCGTGTAACATAGCCCTACTGTGCTCAGGGTCTTTTTATAGCCTTGAAGGGTGCGCCAGTTGGTCAAGGGTGACTGGCATTTCCTCCTTATAGCTATTTGCAAGAGGTGTGTATTGTGATAGTATCTGATAACCGCCCATTGTCAGTCACATGCCAACAAGACTCCAAGGAGAATGCAATGAAAATGCCAAACTAAAACAAGCTTTTCTGCTTATTGGTGAACAGGGCTGGACTCTAGCAGGTTTGTACTGAATACCAAATGATGGGGCATAGTTACTCCTGAATGCAGAGCCTAATGATCTTAATTAGTAGACAGTGCTTACGTGACAATTAGCCATGGTGTTGTAGCTCAGATCTAATTCATGTCACTTGATTCTGACCCTGTTCTGCTCCGACAAACAGCAGATCAGGCAGACTGAGATGAGGAATACAGTTTCACAATTTTACAAGATGACATTCGCAATAAGATTTTCAGCCCCTTCCTTGATGTTCTTGTTTTTTACCCCAACAAAGATGAATGAACAACTACTGCAACTATGTAATAGTAGTAACAGAGTAGAGGTGTGGCCACCTAAACTTGCTTGTTTTATATTTAGGCTACAAATTTAACTTTAGCCAACTCAGTCTAAAAACTGACCTCTCCTACTCTCTTTCTCTCTTTCCCTCTCTCTCCTCACAGTTTAGTTCACAGCAGCTGGCGTCGGCGCCCCCTGGTGGCTGGAGTACATGAGAGCGGACAGTGACAGCTGTGTGTAGCACTCTGGGATGGGGAGTGGAGTCCAGGAACAACGGGCAGCACTCGCACAGGGAGAAGTGCTGCCGCTGGCCTCCTCCAGCCAAGCAGAAGTGAGCTATACTGACACGATCATCCCTCCCTCACTTAATATATCTGATCATCGTACCATAGTTGTCCTGTGTTTTTGTGATGATCGCCTAGCCCGGGAATTCACATAGCGCATGAACATGAATAAACTAGGGAGTATATAGCAAGGGAAGTTGTTTTTCCTCGGAAAAATTACCTAAGACTTTGCGCAATGAGTATATTTTTGTCTTTCCTCCAGTGGAATGCGATGACTTGTCTCTCACTATCTGGTGATCCCAAAGGTCTGACATCAGGGTCTCTGCCGTGTCATGATAATGCCCCGTTCCTATGGCTTGTCCTTGCAATGTCTCCATGCAAAGGCCTTTCAGTTTAGCCAGCAAAATATCTGTGCTTCCCTCTGCTAGCTGCTGTGCCGTGTGTGTGTGTGTATGTGTGTGTGTGTGTGTGTGTGTGTGTGTGCGTGTGTGTGCGTGTGCGTGTGTGTGTGTGTGCGTGCGTGTGTGAGGTAGTGTAAATGTGAAAGGACAGAAGAGGCGATTGCGCAGCGCCAACATG
>OMOV01093803.1:0-11054 GCA_900312565.1 Beryx splendens
CAAGCGCCCGGGCGCCGGGTCGTCCCGACGCCCCCGGCCCCCCCCCCAGTCCCGGGAAGTTGCCGGACACTTTGAAACAAACTACAGCACAGCAGCAGCAGCAGCGTCGCGTCGGTGGTCGAGGCTCTGAGGCTCTGACCTGAGAGGTAACGGACATGTCGGGACACCGGGTGCAGTTCGCAGACCTTCCGCCGAGTGATCGCAAAGGAAGTCCTAAATTACACAGTAAGGAATATTATTGACTTATTTAAGAGGCTTTTCTGCTGACCTTGGAGAAGGGTTTCACCACTAACTCTGCAAGACTGAATCATAGCAAAAACTCACTTGTTCTGCACTTTTGTGTTCACTTTAGGGGCATGCTTATTTATTAATTTTCACTTTAGGGGCATGCTTCTTTTCAACATTCAAGAACTAAACTATGACAAAAAAAACTATGAATCCCATACATTTTGGTATGATACTGTAGAAATATCAACAGTAAAACTTGAAGGCTCTACAGGGATCTCACAGGGATATTATAGTGATATCAAAATGCCTTAAAGTATGACAAGGTCACTATAAACCCACCATTGAGTCCCTAATATTACAGACTTTTTTGTTAGACTACTCTTTTATGTATTGATTCGTGTTTTAATTAGCCGTTTGTTCAGTATATCACCCCTACTGCTCTCTAGTGTAACGCTAAGTCACTATCAGTTATCTTTCCATGGTTTGGGAACAGTTGTGCTCTAAACTCTGTAAGCCTACCACTAGATGATTACACCTCTCTGCAGTACATAGCATAATAATTAGGCCTTACCAAGTACAGAGAAAGTCGTAACACCTCTGCTTGAAATCCAGATGTTTTCTGTCGGAAGAGTTTTTGCCATGAGCTCCGAAGTCAGGCTGCTGTTTTGAATCTTTGAGAAAATGTCGTGATCTAGTGAAATCTCCTGCCTCAGTCTCGCTCCAAGGCATGAGGACAAGGTAAAACGATCAGTCAGGTGTTGCAACCTATTGGACCAGGCATACAGAGTAAAAGACAATATTTCCCCAGCTCAGCAGACACAGATGTTGCTCATCATACCATATGTGCCTTATGCGTGACTGGGCTGTGCGGAGGATATGATGACCCCCCCTCACCTGTGATCCACTCTGCATGGGAATCAGCCGTTCAGCCCATTCAGCCACACTACTCCGTCAACAGAGTCCCCACTTTATACACTTATTCGAAGTGGCAGTTGCCCTTTATGTGCTACTGCTCCCTTTCCCCCCCTCAGGGCCAGTATCCTCAGCGTGTGTGTGACACTTCTTGTGCTCTGTCTCAGTTGAGGCGATGCTCACCTTGAGATGCAGCTTTAACCACTTCACGGCGTGCCACAACCTTGGCGGCACACAGGATGGATGGCTATAAATAGGAACAACACATATAGAGGCATAGAGGGGCTCAGCTTTTGCGCATTTATGGCACAGGTGGACGGGTTAAAGACGTGCTCGCGCTTGCGTGTGAGGCGTGCAACAGTGTCAGCTGTGCCTGCCCGCGCTGCTCCGTGCTGCAGTGTATGCACTACGGCGCGAGACACAGAGAAGCTGAGCTCATCTCCATGGTGACAGGTTGAGTGACAGGACACGTGAGCGAGGACGCAGTGGAAAATTGCCGGTTGCTGCAAAACCCTCCGGAGGGGTGCATATACACCCCGGTTCTGTGACATTACATGTGTGCAGTTGCATATGTAATACATTTCCGACCTATATCTATGACAGCACTCGTTCTGGCAGGTTGGTGTGTGTGTGTGTGTGTGTTTGTGTGTCTTGTTGCAGTCAGAGAGGAACATGCATGTGGGCAGCAGGTTGAAAAGTGCTGATGTCGTGTGCAGGTTAGGCTCAGGTTGTATACGCAGTGCATGTTGTCTTGGTGAGGCGAAGGACAGAATGGCCTCTTCAGCAGCAAACCTTGCGTTCTGACTCATCCGTTTCTCCTGTTGTCCAGAGGCAAGCGACAGCGGGGTCAAGTTTCAATCTCTTCTTCTTCTTCCTCCTCTCTCTCTCTCTGACACACGCACACACTCCCAATCTCACAACCGTCCCTGGATCAAGGCCCAGCTGCTGGGCTTAGTGTCCATGCTTGCTTCTCTGGGAGAGCATGCCACAAGGCTCAATATTCATTTAGTCCAATAGATGGAAAGCCATCACATTACACATCCAAACTACAAAATCGCATCTGGATAGCAGCAGAGCACCAGCTCATCCATCACTCTCTTCCGTTTTAAAATGCTATAACAGCTAATGATCTCGACATCACCTGGAGGGAATACTACAGCATGCGAATAGGCCGAGTGTCAGAAAGGCAAGCCAGCAGTGATGGAGGATTGCTGTCAGCGCTGTTCAATTTGTATTCTTGGAAGTGGTAACCTGCAAGATCTGTGCTTTTTTGACGTCGACATCTTTCGTAATAAGCGACCACTGCTACGGTGTTTTTGCACTACACTTCCCAGAGATCTCTTGGTGTCCGTTAAGCTTAGGTTAGACCACAAGATTGTTCAAGACTTGCCTGACTAGGGCGGTTCAGACTGAACGGCGACTGTTTGCCATCCAGTTGGGAAGCCGTTCCCCCCAAGCGACGGGACAAAGATGGGCGACACACGTGAAGACGAGGGATCACACACTACCCGACTCTGTCATTCGTATTTTGAAGTGACATTATTACGAGGGTAACATTGATGAGGACTTTTGTAGGAGTCCTCTTTCTCTTAATTTGTAACTGCATGCTTATACGGACTGATCCAGGCATGCCTTCTTTCCGCCAAATGAAATTTGTACATCAACTTATCAACAGTGGAGCAAGTTGGGAGTTGGGAATCTTGCTGATATAAACTAAAACTAAAACTAAAATCTGTGTGAGTGGGTGTTATTACGAAATGTGTCTTCTTTTCCAGTAAATTTTCTCTCTCTTACCCCTGGAGCTAAACTCCCATCGGCTGTTGCCAGATTTCAGTCTTGGTGAGTCTTGTACCGCTTCTCACGACACAAGCCTGACCAGACTTGGCCAGACAAAATCAAACATCTGCATCTGGCCAAGCGACCGGAGTCAGGAGTCTTGAGCTCATTCATACTATGCACCAACCGTCACCCCCTTAACCCAGACTAGACCAGATTCCAGCTGGCCTTCGAACCGGTGTTAAAATCATCAAGTGTAGCATCCTCTGCCCTTGGATTATCTGTTGATGACATTTCTGTAGGTGGCGCTCTTTTCTTTGTCTGTTCAGCCACGGTGGCCGGCGCTGCTCACGCTAACGACTTCTTTTAGTTATTCAAAACAAACCGCCGTTGCCGCTGCTGGAAAACATACGGCAAAACGCATAATTTCCTGAGCGGCGGAGGAATTTTTCCCAGGAAAGATGTACCAGACGCCAACAGCAAATGTAAAAGCTTTCATGGGCTTGAGCATAGGTTGAATCACTATTGCGTGTGCTGATAGAGAGTGGCGAAATGGAAATTTAATTTATATGAAAATGTTGCAGATTATTACTTTAACCTTTCCCCCACAGTCCACATGAAAGGCTGTTATTGTGGAATTAAGTGGAGTTTGGCCGGGATCCCACAAGTGTTTGTTACGGTTATAGCACATGCCAGAGGGAGGCATGGGCTGGAGCAGAGGGGTGCTGGTTTACTCACACATATTCTCGTTGTGGTGACACACACAGCGGACACACACATACACACACGTAGAGAGACGGAAAGTATAAACAATAGTGTATGAGTTTCATCTCACTTCATCATCATATAGTGTTTTAGACGTGTTATCTTCTATACACTTTATGATTAAACGATATAAAGTGGCGCCTTTTTTCCAAGTTAGCACAGTATGATCCATTTAACACTAAAAGGCCCTAACATGGTTATTAAAAAAGGCACATTCCTCGATAAAATCTGACCGTCTAACCCCAATTAAACTCCACGCTAATAGGTATCGAATCCCTTCTGGAAAATTACCTGAAATATTATGAAAGACGCATGTGCTTCGTGTTTTATTAGGATTTGATGCAGGCCCAGGTGGTATGATCAAAACGTACATGCCAGTACCCGCCTACTTTTCACTCTCAGAGATTCATCCAGAGCACTTGATTGTGTCTGGAGGAGTTCCAGATTCCTCTCTCGTTCTTGATCCGTTTCACCTCGTTTCCATTTTCCATTCTGACCTTAGTGGTCATTCCACAAAGTGGGTTTGTTTTTACAGCCAGGAACAAACGGCAGCTGCTGCAGCATGCATACTGCTGATGTCCTCAGCTTTGCCGATGGCACTGCGGGCATTGCCAGTATTAGTGTTCATTCCATTAAGGGCATTTTAATGGCAGTGGTGGGTCTTTGATCCCCCTTTGAGTGAAGCGAACACACCCTTCACTGTGTCATGGGACACTCCCATTGCTCAGTGGCTGCCTGGAGATCAGTATGTCGAATGAGGCAAGCTGTGATGATTTGTCTGTCAAAAGGCTCCTGTACATCCGGGACAGCTGCTCTCCCAATCACGGAGTTCATCGTCTCAGGTTTCCACAGATATTTGAAGATTACCTCAACAATTTGTGGAGGGAGATATTCAGTCTGAGTGAGTGAGGTTCCTTGCCTTGCCTTCTCGTCAGTGTGGTAACAATCTCCAAGAAGAGAGGGTGGGGCACTTTAACATCCAACTCAATCGCTGACTTCATCTCCAAAAGGAACAGCTCGTAGCTTTCCGCCAAGCAGCGCTGGCAGAAAGCGTTGAGTTGATAGGTCTTGCCTCATCAACTCGAGTTTGTCATTTTGTCGACCAAACTAATTTAATTAGATGGACTTGTGCTGACAAATTCTCAGTCACTCCGCGGCACTCTTTCAGACTCTGACTTACAGACTGTGAGCGTGGGATGGAACTTCCCCTCGATCCTTCACACCCGTGAATTTCTCCATGACTTGTTTCTGTATGACGGGTACACCTATGATTGATAAGATACAACTTTATTAATTCCTGTGGGGACATTTGATTGTTAACAGCAGCAAAAGTAAAAGGATTCAGCAGGGGGAAAAGACAGAATATAAGCACAAAAATAGATGATAAAATAAGTTCTACATATATATATAAATAATAAAGACAATAAAAGCATCAAGTGTGGATGTTCTTATCTTTGTTAGGAAGCGTAACGTCCAGCCGGGAGAGATTCAATTAAGAGAGAAATATCCATTTATGATGCTTAGTTGACAATAGTTGAAATACAGAAGGATGGTGATCAGAGAAAATAATAATAGAAAAAGAAAAGAAACAACAGTACACATTATTTATACTTCACTGAGATTTCTCTTTCTTGAAGAATTAATTATTTCAGTGTTTGATTTTCAGATCCCTCCATATATCTTCCTATAGAGCGGATCAAATGTCTAATAAATCTCCTAATAATAACAATAATCTTGTGTCACTTTTGTTAATGTTATAAATTACTGCGAAATAGAAGGATCAAAACAAACAAATCCACAAACATGCCATCGTAATAGAAGAAGACATCCACTGCTTCTACTCCACTAGCCCGTCAACACTCACTCTGGATGTGAGTGTTAAAACTACAGTGCTGTAATCACTTATCAGCTCTGTCTTCGTCAGGATGTCCAGGAGAAACGGTAAACATTGCTGCATGCTATCTTACTCACAGATATATATGTGTGACCGCTCGGGGGGAAACGCCAAATGCTGCGTTGGAATGATAATCACAGAATGTGCTTCTTTACCAGCTCAGGAATGCAGATGGCGTCTGTGCCGATGTCAAGCTTTTAGAAACCAGGGGAAGATCCCCATCTCCCGCAAATAAACTCCTCGCCACTACTTATAATTCTCTGTGAAAACAAATCAAACAGACGTGAAGGTGAGGACGTAGCGTGGCCTTAATTCCCAAGGACATCTTTACAGATACGACCCGAGCGCGCGTCTATAGATAGTTCGGCCACTACTAGCGGTGTGATCTCTTGGTGAGCTGTTGTCCGCTCGGAGAAGGTGTGAAATGCCCCCGTCTGCTAGGCTGTCGGTCCCACTCGAGATCATGATCACACTAGATTGGCACTCGATCCTTCTGGAAATAGCCAAGCCCCAGGAGATGCTAAACAGCTGTTTTTTCGCAGCGGATTAAAAGCCACAGTCCCTTAAGGGCTCTTAAGTGTTTCGGAGTGTAAAACACTCAGATTTAAGGGTCATCTGTGGCCTCCTCCGCCCCGACGGTAATACGCTGTTGTTTTTCCAGTTTTAACTGGGGATGTCGCTCTCAGATAAGAGACAGTAACCTTGAGTTGATACCCAGTGTGTTTTTAGTGGCTGGAATACTGAGAGTACTTTTAAGCATGAGACTCCACTGAATCATAGATCCTGTCTGCATGGGGTTTGCTTCCATAATATGTTAGCAGTCTAATTGTCTGGACGATATTTCTTTTTGCTATTTTAGATGTTTCTTCCTGTCAGTGCTGACTCATTGTAGTCATTATTAAACTTTCCTTTCAAGGGATTCGTTTTAATGAAACTATTTGCTCTGCCCTGAAGGTCACTTGTAATACTGCAAATAGATAAAGATTTTATTTGATTCACAGAAATCAAAAGGCTTGCTCACCGTCTAGGCCCGTCTTTTAAAATACGTCAGTGTGTATTTAATCTCTGGCGCTCTCTCTTTCTGCTGACCTTTTCATATCTGTCGGGGCATTTCTTCATTTAGGAGATCCGCTTCTAATGTTACACGCCCAAGACAGCGAAAAGCATTCCCCTCTGTCTTGCTTCTCTTTGGCCTGTTTTTTTTTTTTTGACTGCTGACATTTTATTCCATCATCATGCATTTGTGTGAGAGAGGGGAGAGCTAACACAAAGGTTGCTCTCGAAAAATAAAGTCAAAGGGAGACGGCATTCTGAAAGGACCGAAAAGCCTGTTTAGCGTAAGATGAAACCGAGCGGGGATAACATCACACAGTTTTAGAGAGTGCAACGTAAATGGCATCTCGTGCACTAGAGTCGCTCCCGCTCGATGCGCTGATCTCTTGTCTTATCGAATGGTTTTGCATCGAGAGGTTTTGCGTGCCTGATGAATTATCCATCCTCTCCCACTGAGTTCTCCGTCTCCGCAGCAGCGGGACGCCGGTGGAATGTGGAGAGGAACCAGATGTTTTGTTCTTTCTTCTCTTCGCTTACTCTAATTGACTTCCAGTCGCGAGTTTCTCCTTGAAAAGAAAGCGACGGAAGTATCCGCAGCTTCGCACGTCTGCGGTAGAACTTCAACGGCCGACATGATGTCACCGCGCAAACTTCACCATCGTGACCGTTAAGTTGCTGAGAACAGGCAGCTAATGGAGTTCACCTGTTCAGTAGCAACAAGTGGCACATGGTCCTTTCAACACGGGGCACTTAATGATACTGGCTGCTACGGCTGAGCTGGAACTCAGAGCGCCTGTAGACATGACAGCGTTATCTTTCTCACTACTGCTCTTTTGTTGCCTCTGGAATCAACTTAGGGGTAAACAAACATCTCTATCATGTTTATAGTCATCTAAACTCTGGAAGGATCTAAGGCCTGATAAAAACACAGATCGGAATGTACACTGTTAAAATGATGACTCCCAAAGGGTGTCGCAGCTCTCGGCGCGGGTTGACATTCATCTGCCCTGAGCGGCAGCCTTGAAATATCCCTGCTCCTGTATTGGTGATTAGAGACAATCTGGCGGTATTTCTGTTCTGCTGGGATACAGGGTGTAATAACATTCTCTGCATGCTCTCCCCAAGCACTAATGATGCGTGGTGCCAGCCCTGATGACATTGTTTTTTTGTTGTTTTTTCTGAAGGGGCAATGGGAACAAAAATTGCTTTCTACACAGATGAGTGAGAAGTCAAATAGCCTCTCCTTTGAAGATGCCGGCGAGGTCATGTTCAAAGGAAGATATCAAATAGGTGTGTGTGGGGAGAAAATGAGCGCAGTGTTTATGTGGATGGGGATGCATGTTAATGCTCAACGTTGGCATGTGTGAGTGTGTGTGTGTGTGGTGTGTGTGTGTGTGTGGCTGGTGGAGGTAAAGCGGCTGTACCTGATAATTAGGCTTATCTCTGGCTTATCTTCAAACCCACGCTGACACACTGAGCGTTTTATGCACCGAGTGTGATTTTAATGACTTTACAAATCAATAAAAAAGATTTGGGTCCCTGCCACAGAGGTAAGCCTAAACACACACAAACACTACACACATACACACACTCACACACACACACACAAATGAGTACCTGTGTGTGCAATCCACGTTGTTTTCACTGTGGCGCTGCGGACAGGATGCAGGAAGGTAAAGAGCTTAATTTGTTTTACTTATGTGTTGTGCAAAATGTGTATAACCAACCAGATGCATCACCTTTTGCTAGACAGCTGCCAGATGTGTGTTTATTGTCCATATGTTGTTTTATGGGACCCACATGCAGTAATATTTTGTGGGAACTTCATGTAAAGGCATTTTTTCACCTAAATGTTAAAGAGACCTGTACAACAAACCAAAGAAGTATGTGAATGTACACACGCAGGCCTGAACACATTTTCTCAGCAACATATTTGATAAGCGCCTCCTGATTACATTAGCACTACCGCTAAATAGATGCTCGCCGCTCTAAACAAGCTATACGACACCATTCATTTAACATTCCAAACATTTTGCGACAGTATCTAATTTGATAACTGGAGCTTGTGGATGGGAAAGGAATCCGCCGCTCCCAGTCAATAACCGCAAGCCGCTCATGTCAGCGTGATAAATGGGAGGTTTAGAGCCGGGATACAAGTGGGTGTTTGCAAGTGGAAAGGAGACCGCTGATTGGGTGGGGTCATAACGGGGGGCTGTGGGAGGAAAGTGCACATCCACAAACTGCTGAGAACTTTCTTGATGACTCCGGAGTCCCGCTTTAGCAGCTGCCTTTTTCTTTCATAGACAAAACGCACCTTCAGCCGCAGGCGCATACATGCATGATCCCATTCCAACTGCTCACGACTTCTACTTCTGGTGATAAGAGGGGAAGCATGAGTGGCAGAATAAGCATCGACCTATTGCTTTATCAGCAAACATTTAAAAAAAACTTTATCAGCAACATTCCTCATGTGAAAATGAGGAAATGAATGTGTTGTTGTGTACGGTAAATTCACTCCCGTGGACTTCCTGTGAGTTTCCAGGCCGGCTCTCGCTGCAGTAATCCACTTTCCTCCCGTAAAGTCTATGAAATACCAGCGTGCCAGGACGTGTGGTGCCGGGGGGGGGTGGGGGCTGGCAGCAAGCTATAATCTGAAGACAAAAGATATTCTTTTTAATTATGAGCCTTTTCTGTTTTATTGAGCCACCTACCGCATGTAAATCCAGCCGTGCTCCCTGTGTGTTCCGCTTTTTGATTTAAGGAATGAATAAAGGGGCTTAGGAAGATATGTTGCCGAAACTTTGACGCTTAAGTAGTTTTCTGTCGCATTTCGAAGTAGATCATTATAACATGCGTTTAAATCCGATACATATCTCTTCTGTGTCGTTATGATCGATTGCCATGCGTCTCGTATGATTTTTTTTGACCTCATATATTTCCCCAGCCCTTCCAGCTGAACATATTTTTTCACCTCGGCCTTAAATCAATATTGCATTTCCATCGGAAGTCTTAACGGCTGCCGTGGTACTCTATGGAGTGGAATGACTTAATGATGTTTAACCATCCAATATGATGTGCAGCTACCCTGCTATGTGTGTGAAACTGAGTGCCATGATGACGCAGGCTTGGCTGTCAGGACCCATTGCGTTGGCCAACTGTTGTGTAAGAGTTTTAATGGCAGAGCCTGTGGGTCCAACGAGAAGACGGCCCTAATCAGGCCTTTTGGCAAGGTCAGCACAGTCCTTTACTCTCTGCCTCTGTCTTTCCCGCTCCATTTCTCTGTAACATAGGCTGAAAAAAAATACTTCTCCCACACTCCAGAGGCTCTATACATCTCTGTAGATGATTGTGTCTGTCAAAATGCATTCAATAATCCTCCGCTTTGATTTATGGTGTTTTTTGTTGCTAACAATTGCTTGAGCACGATGAATAAAACAATGAGCTGACACTTTTATTTTAATGTTTTGTTTTGGTAAGCACAACGACTGAACGCCCGTGTCTTGTTTGCCATCCTCAGTTCAAACTGTCAGTTATTCTTATTCGCACATCAGCAGGAAAACAGTGTTTTATTAACTGCGTGGTTTCTAACCACGGCCTAAACGCTCGCAAACTTAGACAATGATGAACAGATGTGTGTGTGTGTGCGTGTGCGTGTGTGTGGGTGTGCTTGGGTGCACGCACGTGGATGCATGCACATGTGCACATTGTGAGGATCTGTAGTTTTTAAATGTTTTTTCTTTTGCACTTTTCATATATTTTGTGCCTTTGGAGGATTGCAGCGTTCGTTTTGAGGTCAGGTCCCAGCACTGCCAAGATGAAACAGGAGTTATCAGTGTTTGACGCCTGCTGCGTCTGTGATAGAAACAACTCTCTCGGCCACCCAGTGTTATTGTGACCTGAGTCTGCCCAGCTGTACGTTTTGGACCACCGGGGGTGGAATGTATACTCAACATTCATCCTCTCCTTAAAATGTCTGTGCACACTTCTCCCAGTCGCTCACAGAGCTCTCTTGAGAAGAGGTTAAGATTCCATTTGTACGGGTAATTGACATGCTCAACAAATTATTCTGGGCTCTGGGTGGAGCAAAGGGCCTCAACAGAACAAACCCAGCAAACGTAGTTACAGGCAGTTGCACTTTATTCCTATTGCAGGTTCCTGTTTTCTTCATCTTCTCCCCCTTATTTCCTGCTGCAGGTTCCCCGTTTTCTCCCGGAGGAACAGATTCACTTGATACTTTTTCAAATAAAGTTCGATAGTGGGATGGATGGACCGCTGTTAGTTATCATCCTCTACTCACAGCTGCTAGTTACCATCATCTACCCACAGCTGCTAGTTATCATCCTCGCCTTCTCCCCCCCCCCTTCCAGCAGAAAGCTTATTCAGCAGTAGCCAATCACTGCGGTGAGGAGAAGTTAGCTCAAACTTT
>OMOV01093811.1:0-10697 GCA_900312565.1 Beryx splendens
TTTCAGCCGGGGCCGTCCAAATCCAAGGGAGCAAAGTGAACGGTACCCCAAGGTTAGAACACGATGGTCTGAGGAGGAGGTCAGCACAGTCAGCCAGGTCCGAGCATCCAGGCTGACGTCACAGAGTCACAGAAGAGAGGACAGAGAGTGCTTCTGTTGGGTTTTGGAAATGCTGGGTGATGCAGCATTGCATCATGGGAGATAAAAACTTCAATACTTGGTGGAAAACTGAACCCACTATGGTTAACGCTAGGGATGGGACGATACACTTATCTAACGATATGATTCAATACGCGATATGAGCTTCACGAGTCGATACAACCACGATACGATGTAATGAATAAAAGTTCAATGAGAACAAAGTCTGACGGTGCAGAAGGGTTTTGGGCCTTGGTTTATTTCTGAGCCACAAATATTTCTAGCAAATGGCATCGGCTTGCTAGAATGTAAACAACAATTTTAAAATGTCATTATCAAGAAGAAATGATCTGGACGGAGAGCTTGTGAAACTGTGATGATCTCATTTGTGATTACTACAGCAGAATAAAATGGAGCTAATATCGTGATTAACTTTTCTGCCCCACCATACGTATTTTAACATTTTTGTATTGCGATATATTGAATTTCATCCCGTCTTTAGCTAACACCGAAACACGTAGGTGAACATGTTAAGTGGCCGGACGCGCCGGCAGCCAGACGGACGAGAACAATGCAAACACACGACTGTGAATAAAATGGATCTCATTCACTTCACATCTGGGGACTGAACTCCGTTAGATGAAAGCCTTTCAATTTGAACTTCCTAAGACACAACTCATGATCAAAGGTTTCTTAAGATTATCAAAGCCAGACTGAGATGATGGGCGCGCATATCAAATTCTAATGACTCCTCTCAAAATATCAAGTGGAGGAAAAAATGTTTGATTTATATGTGGGCTCATAGTGTGGGGGGAAATATCTTAATTTTGAATCCTAAGAGGCACCATTCACTGTCCTGACCTGTAAGGAATCATGGCTGGGATGGAGGTGCAGGAAACCATGGGGGGGCATGCAGGACACAGCAGCCTATTCAGCTAGAATGGGAATAATAAATGCGTTGCCAGGCACAGATTCTGGAGCCAAAACATATCTGTCTCGTGCCGTCTGCCCTCCTCCTCCCTCAACGTAACAGAAACATTATTTGAACATAGGCATTAATAATAAATAATCACCTTTATTTATATATCACATTTCAGAACAATTGTTACAAAGTGCTTCACAACAAATAAAAGCGTGGAGTAAAAAATATAAGCTGGTGTGTCTTGGGGTGTGTGCATGTGTTTTGTGCTCTCTGATTACAGTTCGATCACCCAGGATGCGTGTTAAAGCTCCACTAGGCAAGATTTTTGTGTGTAGGCCTAATCCCCGTCGTACAGTATCAGCCTAAATCACAAAGTGGGGCTGCGACAGAGAAGAGCGTCCCATCCCCACCGACATCAATACCCACAAATCCTGTGTAGTGATGTCAGTAAACTGCACACAGCACACCCGTATTTCCAACCCGTTCTCATTCCCGGGGCGTCAAATTCCGCCGCTTTGTCACACGACCCCTCGGCGTTACTTTTTAACGCACTGGGTACGCTTTCTCGTCATTTTTCGACGACGCCGGACGCCACCTTTTTCCTCATTTTTCGACTCCACGACACCGTAGCCAACAACTTCTGTTACGGTTAGGGTTAGGCAACAAAAACAACTTGGTTAAGGTTAGAAAAAAGGTTTGGGTTAAGGTTAAATAACAAAAACGTTAAATGTCACTTACATGACCGTACCCGACACCAGACAGGGTCAACCTGTGTCTCAATTAGACGGGATGGGACGCTCTTCTCTGTTGTAGCCAGACATCATTTAGGCTGTTAAGACAGGGGGCAGCTTTACATGAAAACATTGCCTAATGCAGCTTTAATCTATGAGAGGAAGTGTTAATGTGGGGCACAAAATGGCATCCAAAAACCCTGCCTCGGCATGTGGTTACAAAGAGGCCACAGGGAGGACACACACACACACAATCATCGGTGGCACACACTGCAGATTAATTTGAGCTAAAGACCTGTCAACCAAGACGTCCCCTGAGGCAGCCGCTAATATTCACAACAGTGTCCGCGTCCAGCCCTCGGATGGAATATGAACCTTATTCACACAGCAGCCATTTTGATCACTTGGCGTGGGAAGAGGAAGCACAGCCAAGCCAAGTCTTATACTGTTGTGAACCAAGATGCACACCATGCAAACATTCAGCATTCCCCACTGGAAAACATATTAGAAACAAATGGCTCTCAGGAATCCGGAAGGATCTAGGTTCACATTTTAATATACCAGAGTCTAAACTTAGGGAGCTAGTAGTAACCAGTAGGCTAACTAACTTCCCAGCTAAATTCAAACAGTTATTACGGTTGTTGTTCCTGAGGTTGTTAGCTGATTTGATAACTGTTCAGTCCATCTGAACTCTTTCCTTATGCGTTGAAATAACACTAGTTTTATATATACAGTACTGTGCAAAAGTCTTACGCACATGTAAAAATATTCCGTAAAGCGAAGACGCTTTCAGAAACAATGAAATGAAAATTCTCTAAATATAAAAAAAAACAAAAAACATAAAGAACACTGTACTGAAAACAAATAAATTAACATCTAAGACAAAATTTATATAAAAAAATCTAGGGCGCCTAAGACTTCTGCACCGTATTATTGTATATGGCAATCTTCTAGTTTCCGCCCGGAGAGTTCAAAATGGCCGCCGTGTCAATAGCATTGAATTCCAGGAATCACTCCATCCACCATCGCTGCTTTATGCATCTACTGACAGCTCCACACCGCTCAGCCAACGCTTCCTAACAAGCGCTGCACTGCAGACTGCCATGCTGTCGAGAAGAGACAGAAATTAATGGTCTTTAGAATATGAAATGACCAATTAGTTCATCTCAAATCCGCAGCGACACACAAACCAAACAGAGGTGCTTTCGCTCATGATAAACTGTTTTGCCTGCTCCCGTCCTCCTTATGAATGCTGATGAAAAGAGTTGGCGGTGTTTTCGCTGAAAAAACAACATACTGTACTTTGTGAACTTTGAAATATTTCAACGCGGAGCGCATTAAAACCTACAGAGAGTTATTAGCGAGCCTCTTTTTCATGCCAGCAGAGCTAAACGTTAATTAACAACAAATCTGTACAGAGAGGAACAGAGACTAATCAGCATTCAACAATGCAGCCTCCCAATACTTCCATGCGATGCGGCGCTTACAAGATAAAGATCCGCCTAGCAAGCAGCCTGTGATAACCGGCTTGAGCCGTAAAAGGCACGCTCTGAAAATATCAGTGTTTGAGAAACGGCAGTGTTTTGACGGATATGAAAATAGAACTGTGACATCTCAGAAGGTGTGTGAAGGCTCAGACGGCTGCAGTGGGTTGAAGCACTGTATGTATATACCAGCAATGTCATGACATCAAATCCGTCTCATGACAGTAACATCGTCCTCCCTCTCGGTCTGCTGCCTTCCTTCTTTGTTGGTCTACTGTGTGTGTTATCTAGGAGACGTGCAGCAAGGGAAATCTTCATGGGAGCTCATAACCAGAGGTGAAGTCTTTACCTGCAGTAGGTTGACCAAGCACACATCTACCTCCCAACCGGTTTCCTACAGGTGTAAAGTGAAGCAAACACATCTGGAAGGTGGATAGTTTTCTCTAATTCTGCCTTAATGTGAATAGCACCCTGTATCTTTTTTCATACTGTCACATTCCTCACATATTATATAGGCCACTACACACATACATACAGGTATATATAGAGATATATATACCTGTATCTATATGTACACTACCAATCAAAAGTTTGGAGGCAAGCATTTCTCTTTATTTTTTTACTATTTTCCATGTTTTAGAATAATAGTAAAAACATCTAAACTCTCAAATAACGCAAATGGAACTATACAGTGACCGAAAAAAGTGTTAAACAAATCAAAACTATCTTTTAGAGTCTTTAAAGTAGCCGCCCTTCGGCTACTTTTCACCACCAATATCGTTCTACCTATATCACGGGAGCGTATAAGTTGCATCATAAGTCTATTATAAAGCATCATAAGCACATTATCAGCACATTGTGATCAGAGAACGATATAATAAATACAGTGTGAAAAACTGAAGGGGTTGAAATATGTTACGGAACAACTTTAGTTAATGACATTAAACTGAACGTCATTTTCTGATGTTAGTCTGAAGATTATATTGTAAAAATAGTTGACCTCTTATGGGCTTGGAATCTGCTTATGATGCATCACAAGGCCTTTCAAGTAAAGTGCCACCGATAATGCGATCGTATAGGGCTAACAGAGAAGGAGTGAAAGTTGAGTCAGTTTAATCGAACGGTACTGCTGAGTTAAGTGTACTGACGCTAGCTTAGATGTAATGAGCCCACAAATCTGAGTCTGGTGTAATGATGCAACACTGATTTAAACTACATTAAAGCTAGCAGGGGCTTTTTTTTTGCACAATTACACTATGATTTGCATGATGATGCAAAAGGCAAAAAATAAACTGTTAAGTGTGGCAATACTTTTGGAAGCAGCAATATACAGATGGCTGCACTTTCAATTCAAACCTCCAGAAAGGACAGACGAAATTTGACAAGAAATTCAAATATTATGATTGATTAAAAAAAAAATTCATGGACAACATGTTTTCATAAGTGCATTATATTTATATGGGACAAAGCTAATGAAGAGAGAATAAAACGTAATTCAAAGAGCTCGGTTGCAAGGTGACTAAGCGGCTATATAAATGTGACATGCGGCACTGAGCAACGTGCAGAATGTAGATTCTGTAAAGAAGAGGCAGAAACCTCCAAACATTTCTTCTGGCGTTGCCCAAAAGTTGCATTAATTTCGACTCAAGAAGTTCAACAACGGTTTAAAAAAAAAAAATATGAAAGAGAATTTCAAACGGGCTTAACGGAAGTGTTATTAGGCGAATTAAAATGCAGCTCTAATTCTATGATAAATATTGTCACACTGTTGGGCAAACATTTCATTTATAGAGCTACAAATGTTGAAGAATTAAACATGAATAGTTTCCTATCGTCTGTTCCTCACTTTAGTAAGATAGAGGAGTATCGCTGCTGCAGAAAGACAGACTGGTCTTTGGGAATAGATGGTTGACCATACGCTGAGGCCTGGGATGTGGAGTAGGAACCAAATTTGACATTATAACGGGCACAGCGGAGGACGGATTAAGGGCACGAATAATGACAACTGGCTGAATATGTAATTTATATGAAATAATGAGCTGCTAATGAATGGGATGTGATCGTGGGTTAAGTGGAGAGGAACAGGGTCGGGACTGGAACGGACTAATAACCTTCGTGGGCAAAGGACTGAGAATGTGGACCTATGGATTTGATGATGGGCTGTAACACTGTTGTTGTTTCCTCTGTATGTCTTTGTCAGAAGAAAATCGTTAAATAATCTGGAGCAATACTAATTTACAGGTCATGGCTTCTCCTATGCAATCATAAGACAGCTGTAGTAACATGTTGCTACTCTTTATCACCAACTGAGACTACAGCCTGACAACTTCTTTGTAGAATCAATGATCATTGATTTCAGATAAGACACTTCCATTCTTCATAACCCCATGAGATGCTTTTAAAACATTGTTTAAAATAATCCAAAAATATAAAACAATATTGAAATGATGCTGACATTTTCTTCCCTGGCATGAAATCCTGCCAAGGGAAACACATTTTTAGGGGAAACAAATTTTGGCACAACACCAAGTGATGGTGAAGTGCGAAGCAACGCACCGCAGCAATGACCGCCTAGCAGCGCGGACGTCGCCAAAACCGGGATCTTGAGGATTACCACGATAAGAATGAAACGAGGGGGAGCTACTTCTGGTCCTTTTGTGCCGCGGTGCTTTCAGGGTCCCCTCCGTTGAGGCGGGAGCTGTCAGCTTGCAGGGAGAAGGAGGGCATGTTTCAGCGCGGGGGTTTCAGGAGCTCGATGTTAGTGTGGTATCAGTCACCGGCAGGCTCACAGCAACTGTTGTCTTCCTTTTAAGACCGTTCACAAAGGATTCGCCTCTGTTAACGCACACAGTCCCGCCTGTCACCCTTCACTTTCTACTGCCGACATCGAACTTAAACAACGTCACTTTTTCAGTTCTGCACTACCTGCTTTCCATAGTGGAGAAGCCTTGAATACAGTGCGCCATTACATACTACATACAAATCCATTTAAGCGTAACACAGTGTGTACCTTGTACTGATGATTAGGGAAGGTTTTGCATTTATTGTTGGCATGCAGAGAGAGTCCGGGAGCGAAGCAAGGTCACAGTTTCAACACTGGAACCTATTCATCCGTAACGTACAGCGGTCCGGACAGGAATAGGAAAGGATAATAAAGAGAGGGAATACAGGTAGCGAGGTGCTGCCTTTTATTCCCACACTGACACGCTGTACAAGGTGGAGGAAATAATTAAAGCCTCATTCTGTCAGTAAACAATTAATTTCCCTGTCTAATGTAGGAGTAAACGTTTTGCTCCCTCTCCGAATATCAGCACAATATATCGTCTATCAGCAACTTCCAGTCCAAAATATAATTGGTATTGGTATCGGCCTTCAGGAACTCATATATGGGGCGAACTCTGGCACACAAAGCACTTTAAATTACTGGAGTGACACTGGCATGAGCCCACATGTCAGCCATCAGCCTTTTGCGCCGACGTCTTATTAATTGATGCTCTGCAGGGACTAGTGGGCTTTACAAGTCTGACAGAGGAGCGAGCGGTTGATCCATGTGACAAAGAGGCGTACCAAAGAGAGCGATGAGAGATTCCGGCAGCAACTTTAAATATGTACACAAGGGGAAGGTGGGGGGAGGTGGAGGAGGATTCGACTGTATCAACAGCGTGTCGTCCTTTTAACACGGACCTGGCGTCGCCTCTCAACCGGCGATCGCAATTAATTTAAACGTTTTCATGCAAAAAGCCAGCGCTACTGTTACAACGTTTCAAAGTATCATTAGGGCAACTACAAAGACTGCCTTCCTCTCCGCCTGCTGACAGCGCTCACATCAAAGTGCAAAAGACTGCAGCCTCAACAAGTGTAACTGGGACGGACGGCCACCCGCTGCTGGGAAATCGCCCTAGCAGCCATGTAAGAACGAGCATAATTCAACATTCGGCCTGTTTTGAGATGAGGGTTTTCTTAGAGTTTCTGCTTTACTGGACTATTGACAGACAGGACAGATGGAAGAGAGCGAGGCAGAGGACATGCAACAACGATCCCAGGCACTGTAGACACTGATGATGTCATAACTATATAATATCATGTAGTAATGCATCACATAGAGTTTTAAAAACGTAATTAAACCTGTTAATGTAATAAACTGACAGATAATGCAATAACACATTACATTAACCAGCATTATTGCATATGTCTGTATGCATGTTTTACAATAACATTGACGAATGATGTAATAATCCGAGTTATCATATTTTTCTTATCCTTATGATGTATTGATCAATATTGCTATTACATCATCACTTAAAAATGTTACACCCCCTATAAACTAATAACCACTGCTTAATGTAATTGTTATTTTAATACATCATCTACATATTTAGTACAGGTTTAGTACCTTTTCAACCCATTTAGGGAGATTTTTATTACATTATCAGGCATGGCAGTTATGACATGATCAGTATTCCTGCTATATTGTCGCATTTTCTTGGATTCTTATATAGAAATCCCATTACCTTTACTTCCTGTTTCCCTTTCCTATGACACCGTGGTTATGTCCCAAGGGCTGAATACATTCATTTTGAAGAATCAGAATTTGTGACAGCTCAAGATCATGCTCACTATATAACATGCAAGAATTTCATGGAGGATTGTTTCACTAACAACACTCCGGTATGCTACGGGCTTCGCTGCCTTTCTTTGCTCTGGTCCAACCGGCCCACTTTTGATTATATACACTACATCTCAAACACGTCCAATTATGGGAGTAAGTCACCAGCGCCGTCACTATCACAGTCCTTGTGACTTTAAGCCTGCGCAGACAAAATACCCATCACACGGTTCCTTTTTGGTACCGGCAGTCACATTGTGTCACGGTGGGGAAATCACAGGTCTGTCGCTGGCTGATAGGATCTTGCCCTCGCTCTGTGGTGGAGATGAAACAACAACATCACCAGCCAGACTACGGCTGAACAACAAACAATGGATAGTCTCATTGAAAGGCCCGGGCCATTGTGGTTCTGTTCCATTGTGGAAATGAAAGGAGAAAACCTGGAGTGTTCTGTAGATAGGTCAATCAGCGCGGGAACAATACCGTGACATGCCAGTCACACACTGGCCCTTCCCGTCCCGTAGGAAACAATACAGGGCCAGTTGCTGTAGAATCTTTTCCCCGCTCTGTCTGTTTACCAAATACCAACAAAACATTATTTTTTAGTATTAACTAGTATAGAGTGTGTTCTTTGAAATATGTTCTCAAGTGGAATATCAATATTGCATTTTGAAATGGGGCGAGCGTATCCATGCATCTGTGCTGGCCAAACATCCATTATTATACAAGTTATCCAGAGGGGCTGTTTATGGGCGCTTTCTTCTGCCAAACAAAAAAATAATAAAAATAACGCCTCAGATGACGGCACAGAGCAGGAGGAAGTGCCTTGCTCGAGGGCGCCTTGTTGCCAAGAGAGGAGTTGAGCATTACTTATTCATTCCCTCTACCCACATTTTCACAGCCGCTCCGAGGATGTAAACACACAACCTTCTAGTCAAAAGCCCTCTGCCTTAAAGGTCCCATATCGTGTAAAACGGGATTTCCCTTGCCTCTTTGATTATACAGCGGCCGGATGTGCCATCTAAACATCGTTACGCTAAAATCCAACGAAATCCACACAAGAGAACCGAGCCTCAACTTCTGTAACTTTGTGGCGTCACAAAGGTTCGCTCATTATATTTTTTGTAAGAAATAATAGACTAACAAAGTGTTTTTTTTCAAAGCGGTCGAGCGGTTGTCATTGTTTATTACCGGAGAGTTTTCCCTACCTGTAGCTGCCGGGCTGCGGTGTCTCACCTTTCACTCTGAAATGCTTAGCCAATCAGAACAGAGGGGTTGTTAATATCAATGACACGGCGACAGAAACAGCCTGTTCTTGGTAAGGCTCAGAGAGATGCTGGAAAATGAACGTGTCAAAATGGATTGAGAGTGTTTTCGGTACATGACACCACACACACAGCTTGTAATGGACCTCAAGACACAAAACAAAACACTGGGAAGTGGAGAATATGGCCCCTTTAACATTTCAGCTGCATCCAGAAAAAAGACAGTTCTTCAGTTAGTGTAGTGGCTCTAAAGTTAAACTTCCTTTCATGCTGCAGATTTCATGCATTCTTAGAGGCTTCTTTACGGCACCATAAAGGTACTACTGTATGTAGAACCATTTGGTGCTAAAGAGAACCTTTATGGTTCTTTATGGCACTGAAAAGGGTTCTACTACAGCACAAGCCTACGCAACCATTTTCTGCTACTATACATAACCCTTTAAGGAGTGTGGAGACCCAAACCTGGTTGAAAATACTGTATATTATGCAGCATGCCAAAAGAAGCTTGTCAAAATACGGCGGCACATCCCACCCATACATTTTCATGCTTGTTCATCCCTGAAATTACACACAATTTATCAATGTGGAAAGGACAGGTGAATATCTGGCAGAGAGGCAGAGGGAAGCCAGCCCACATAGTGAGACTGTAGCCAGGGCCTTAAATGGAAACGGTGATCTGGACAAATAAGCAGAGGGCTGCAGCGGTTCCTCCACAGTCAGTCAGTCAGTCCGCCGCCTGCCTGCCTGCAGTCCTGGATCACACTCACAGCTTCTATCACTGGTTGTGTAACTGGAGATGGGAGAACAAAGGTGACTAAGGGTTGTTTGAATTAGGGCCCAACCAGTATTGGATTTTTGGGGTCTGATAGGATGACTGACAAATGTGTCTTTGTTTATATTTTGTCATTGCTGTTTGTTTCAAATCAAATATAGATATATCCTTGCTGTACTGACACCATGATATTTCTATGAGGTATATATGTATATGTGTGTGTGTACAAAATAAATGCACTTTATATAAAAGAAATGCACCTTTTTCTAAGTCCTAGTGTTAAAGTGAAGCTAAAGATACAGTAAATACAGATAATTTAATCACTGCATTATTGACAAAATAGTATACACCAATACCAATATATATTTGAAAGGCCAGAGTTGGTGAATAATATTGGTGTGCCGATAAATATGAAAGGCCCGTGTAATAGCACATATATGTGTAACAGTGTATATGTGTGTATAACAGTGTGTATGCAAGTGGAACAGTGTGTGGGGAATATGTGTGTAACAGAGTCAGTGTGTGTAACAGTGTGGATGAGGGAAACATAACCGAGTGGATGTATATAACAAGGCGGTAACAGTGTAGATGTGTGTATCACAGAGTCATATTTAGTGCAACAGTGTGTGTGTGTGTGTGTGTGTGTGTGATGCATTCAGCGGTCAGGACTGAGTGTCAGCATGCAGCCTTCATTAGGATGACCACCGCAACACACACTGATGCCTTCCATCATACATTCACAGAGCTGGCACGACGCTAACGCACTTATCAAGACCGCC
>OMOV01093843.1:6496-20087 GCA_900312565.1 Beryx splendens
ATATTATATTAAAAAAAACATATATTGTAAAGGAGCATCGAGTGGGGGGGGGGGGGGGGGGGGATTACACCCACTCAATACAGTATAACTTTGTCCATACAATTATCCTTTCTTAAAGATATTCAGTGATGAACTTCAAGTAACGATTTCCCCTGAAAGCGTTTTAAAAACTAAACTCAAACTAAACAAAAATGCACCGTAGCCTGGTAAGCGCTGGATTCTGATTGCCCATTCATTTTGTTACCCTTGGCTTGAAGACTGTCTAGCAAATTACTCTTTTTTTCTCCTTTTTTTGATGAGTCTGAGATTTTTTTATACTTGTCTAACCGAATACATCGTTTAACATTAAATTCTGTCTTTCCGTGTAGTTCCAATTGTATTATTATTTTCTAATTAAGATAATTTTGCAGATTTAATACTGACAAGTGCAGTTACCATATTATATTCAAATTACTGAAGGGTTTGTAAACACCATTGTTGCTTCTATCGTTTGCATAAATTACATTGTATACAACTTATAAATAAATACATAAATGTATAAATTGTAAGACAACGAAATCAAATAGGCCTATCACTAAAATCAATTATGTGGACCAAATATAGTAACTAATTAAGCAAAAGTAGACGTGAGAGTGGGATTGATCTCCCACCTGTTTACTATTATCTTTGGTGCTAACGGCTTGAAGTCCACGCGCGCCGCCGACGCTCCCTGGCAACAGTAACGCTTGAGCGGTTGGGATTCAGACTGAAGTTAACGGTCAGTAAAGGCTCACGACGTTTCGGCAAATAGCCAGAAAAATGTTGCCAAACAAGAAACAAAACTTTAATAAGAAGACGACAACGTTTTGGTAAGGATAGAGCAAGAGAAAGGTAAGGCTAAGTAGCCCGTTGACACCTAACTAACAGCAGGTTAAAGCTGCCTGAGATAAGGTTACCGTTAACGTTAGCGTTAGCTTAGCCACAATCTAACGCTAACGTTAACGCTAGTTAACGGTTGATGCGGGAACTAGCTAATGTTAAGCCAGCTAATGGCAGGTTTGTAATGCTGAAGAGTTTGCTACAAAGTTAATTCACCTGACCTTAAATAACTAAATCAGCCTAATTTTGTGTGTGTGAGAGTGAGAAACACACACACAAGAATCCAGAGGTAACGTTAGGGGATTTTAACATTTTGTACAGCAACTTAACGTTAACCTTGAGAAAAGTAAGCTAGCTCCTAGTTGCATAAAGTTATTTTTTTCTGAATATTTGGAAGCTGTAACATTTAGTCTCTACCAGTCAAAATGACCAAATATACCTTTTTGAGTTAGGTTAGTGTAAAAGTTTCACATTGTTTCTGTAAGTCCCAGGGATCCATGAAATCTATAACCCTCCTGGTGAGTCCAGCTGAAGCTGTTATCCTTCCTGCTTGAACCTGTTAAATCTAACGTTAACGTTGCTGTAGTCATGAAAGGGAAATGTGGATGAAGGTTCAAAGCTACACTAGGCAAGATTTTTTTATGTAAAAATAAACCTGCTTGTTGGCTTAACGCTACATCACAAATTAGGGCTTCAACAGTGTATTGGCTTTTACAGGCAGCTCAAAGAAACAAGAACACTTGAGGCTCTACCAGCGGAGGCTAATTATATTTTTTGATTGAATCTAGAGAGGATGAGTCAAGCTACTGTTTCAGACAGCACAGGGGGCGAACCTCCTCTTGTGGCTGAGTCCTTGACGACGGAGCGAGATGCACGCAGTCGAAGGTCGAACAAGGCCTTAAAGGAGAATGAAGTGGTATGTAAAAACAGGTCTCTGGTGAATGGAAGCCTACAGAATACAAGCAAGCCACTCTTCTCAGACTGCAATAGTGTGATGCAGGTTTCGGTACTTGAACAACTACTATCATTACTCTTACAACCTTTTTCCTCCTCAGGCCAGATACAGGGAGGCAAGAGAGGCTCGGAAGAAGCTACTCACCCCTGCACACAGATACATGTTTGACATACTGGCTGACAGGCTCTCCCTGGAGCTAAAAGCAGTAGAAGACTTTGTTTTAGATTCTCCGTCTGTGAGTTTGTCCTTTGTTTGTTAAAGGGAAAATCCACATGCAGAATATCCTGTAACAGAAGTAATATATTCCAGTGATCTTGGACATTTTGGTCTTGAACGTGAACGTAAGCGGGTCTCTCCAAAAGAGAAACAAGAGAGCCAAGAGTGTTGATGATCTTTTGGTACCATCACACACATTAGAGTCTTGGTTCTCTGCCTTCTAGATTTTAGGGAGAATTTTGAATCTTTAGAAATGTTGATTAAAATTTACAAGATCATCTTTGTATTCTGTTT
Organism: Beryx splendens; assembly: GCA_900312565.1. Classification (NCBI taxonomy): domain Eukaryota; kingdom Metazoa; phylum Chordata; class Actinopteri; order Beryciformes; family Berycidae; genus Beryx; species Beryx splendens. The sequence continues at coordinate 8,820 of OMOV01093843.1, forward strand.
TAGGATGAAGTTTCCCTTTATCTCCCATGCCTAAATTACCATATGTGTTTAGCTCATTAATGCGGGGGAAAAAAAGTCTCATTATTTGTTTTCTTACTGAATAGCTGGCGACATTTGATGATTTCTTTGCCGAAGGAGGATGCACATCCATTGCCTTTGTGTATCAAGAGTCTGAAGTCCCGGGAATAGGTAGGTCTTAATGAAGGAATACTGTAGACTGTGGCACATTATTCCTTCTGCCTGCAAGCCTCATTTGTTTTATTGTTAGAGATGCATCATTACTAATACTGGTGGTGGATGTTGGGTGATACCAGGTTAAAATAGGGAGCCAATGTTAAAGAATTTCCATAATACCAAAATACCAAGCCTAAAGATTTCAGAAAATCTAAAAGAAAACTGACTTAATTGTCTGCCTTTTTCACCTATAGATCTCTCTAATAGAGAAACATTGATTACTTTTAAACCATTTTGTGTCCAGTGACCCCCAAACTAATTGGCAACGCTGTAGTTCTGCAGAGAACTTGTACAGTGAAACTGGTGGTTCTGGCCACCTTCTGACACGTAGTAAAAAAAGCCTTAAAGCTTCTTCTTCAAGTAAAACAGGTACAAAGGCCACATTTTCCACTGGCTTCTCAAGAGGTCAGCTTGCAACAAGAAACACTGAAGCTAACATTATAGTGAATTCCTTAATGAAATAAATCCAAGCTGTTTGTGCAAAAACTGGCAGTAAATAAAAAAAGGTTTGCTACCAACCATATTGTCAGGATTAAGTTTAACCTAAAATTATAGCAGGAAGAATATTGGCAGCGACCAACAGTGACCACATCAACAAAATAATGACCACAAGCTATCCACGAGACGGATGTTCAGTCATAAGATTAAACCTGCTCAGTGTTGCATGATTTTGTTTATCTCCGTCCCGTCTGAAGTGGAAGTGTTGGATGGGTCAGCGGAGTGAAACGGCCTTCAGTCTTAACTTCAGTCAAATTATAGGATTGGATCTGCACCCAAGTTGGTTAAAATCTACACTTTTGTATACAGAATTCAACTCAGCGTTGAATAGTTGTATGGGCACATTTCCTGTTTGTCATCTCACTAAGAAAAATTCTCATGGATTTAATTTCAGAATGTGGCCGCTCGTTTCCTGGAACTGCCAAAGGGGCGAAGATAAAGAGATTGTTCTTAGACAATTCGTCTCAGACTTGCCTGACAGGCGTGTGCTGCTTTTTCGTGCGAACTAGGGTCGACATTCCTGTAAATCCAGAAAGCATCAATGAGGTAAGACGATGTTGTATTTGTAAAGAGATGTTTTAGCAAACACTGAATGATCTAATGTTTTGTGTTAAAGTAGCATTTTCCCTTTATTTGACTGTGTGACTTGACTTGACTTTATTTGACTGGTTTTGATAGCCAAATTAAAGGGGAACGGCACCCCTTTTCAAGTAGTAAAATATGCCTTCCTCTACCCTTCGGGGAGTACTGTGATCACAGGCAAAAGTTTGACATAGCTCGAATGCTGTTTTGGCACAACCCTTTTCAATCCAATACACTGTCAATGGGAGTTGGGACCTAAGATGTGAACCTAAGACATGCTAAGCTAAGGTTTCACTATTCTATATAATCAAATGTAAATGAATAAACACAATTAATGCTCTTGTTCCTGAAATTGCAGCATAAGTAACGAAGTAATACTCAGATCGGTACTTGGATTCGGGTTGTCCTTAATAAAGTACCCGATACTCATCTCAGCCATGTGTCACAGCGACCCGAGGGTCTTCAGGCCTTTGGGTCTTCATTCCAACCAAATGCTACAGCAGCTGATTTTACTGATAAGCACACCTTCAATACAGGTGTCCCCTATATTCCTTTGTGAAAAGTTGGCAACCCCGTTCATAGAAAACACAATTGTCACATTACTGACGAAGGCACTCACAGTTGACAGCCATGTAACTAGCACTAAGCTGGTTTTCACATGTTTTGTCTTTGCGTTGTGTAAAGTAACGGATGATCATTTCTTGCTGCTTTGTAGGAGATCTACTTCTCAATGCTTGATGCCACCGACGGCCTCCTGAAAGGAACCAGGAATCTCTACTCCAAATTTGTGCTGCCGTCTCTCAATGCAACAGAAAACTGGGGTGCCTTGAATCAGTCTAAACACGGAGAGAAGTTTAAACAGAACTTCAAGGACACCATAAAACGTTTTATTAGCTCCTTAGATGGTGAGTACATTTTTCTGCAAGTTGTCAGTTTCTTCAGCCTTGATTTGATGTCTATTTGGCATTGTAATTAATCATCATCAGCAGTTGTCAACTGTTAATGTCAAGGCATGATGTTTTACTTGCCAACTTACTTCCTAATAGCAGTAATTTGTTATATTTTTCATATTATTTTGATATTACTCTCTCCAAGCTTCTGTCTTTTATCTAAGGTGTTACAGAAAGTTATCACAGAAAACAACCCACTATATGCTCTCGCTCCCCAACACACCTTTTCACACCTTTCAAAGTTGTGTACTCGGCAGAAGCCGGCTGGAAACGCTGTGCTTACGTGCGCACTCTTTAAGTTTAGACTACAATGATTGTTTTTTATTCTGGCATCCATCAAAATTCTCTTTCATGACTCCAGCTTGTTCAAAACGCAGCAGCTGGGATTTCAACAGGTACAAAGAGACAAAATCACATCGCTCCAATTTCAGCATCTCTTCCCTGTATCGCGCCCAATTACAAGACCTCACCGCCAAATGACAATGAAGCCGTCTATCGCACTGTGTTCTCATTGTTCCTCTTTTCAAAAATGCTAAATACCACAGTGGCATCAGCTGACAGTAGAATTAAATGTTGACAGGGCATAGGTGTTTCAACAGCCTCAACATAAAGCAGTTTCTTCAAAGATCACCGCAGTATGTGTAAAGAATAGTCTCACTGATCTGACAGAAACCAGGATGTCTGAGAGTGAGAGAGAGACTCCATTATGAATCATTCAAGTTCTGATATTTAGGAGGAATGATGATGAAAGTAACAAGCAACAACTTCGTTTTGTTGCAGTATTCGTTACTAATTTAAACATGACTAATAACCAAACGCTGGTCATCAGGTAGTTGTAAAGATCTGATTCAGCTCTCTTGTATGTGTCCCAGATATCCAGTTGACCATTGAAGGTATTGTTCATCTGAACACAGCCACGGACGTTGACTTCTCCAGACTGGTTACCCTTGAAGATATAAAAGCTGCGGCAGCAGACTTCAACATGGTTCATCAACTGGAAGAGATTTTGATGCAGTGGTATAAGCAGATCGAGCAGGTTGGCGATGACACAGTCCGCTGTTACCCAGTGTTATCGTGGAAATGTTATATTCTCTCCTTCAATCAGAACACTGCTTAAATTAAGATTTCATATTTGTTAGTGCTGCCCATGGACAGTCTCCCCCAGAGCCAGAAATGACAGAGCTAAGACTCAAACCTGCATGTCATTAATATGTAAAATGTGGGGGCTGATCTATAGAAGATGAATGGGAGAGTGGTTTATATTCTGTAGTAGTAACTCTGAACCAGGAAATGAACACAGAAAACTCACCTGTGTGCTCTCAGGGTCACCTTTCCAACCGTTCCCATATTATTCTCTTGGGAGGCCCAGACTGATTGATCAGGTTTTAATCTTAGTTTCTTAGTTTTTGGCTTTGGGAGAGGTTCATGTTCACAAATATTGAATTGACTGGTCTAGACCATAAGAATATCACACAAGGGGAATAAATATTTGAGGTTTATTCTCCGTCTGTAGTATAAATATGACCTCATAGCAAGTTTGGGGTCCTTGGTCCAGAATATAAATTGAAACCATGTTACATAATAACAAAATATCCTTTGTGATATTTAGTGATGGATTGGACATAACAACCTTTTTATGGTGAAAGATTTTCATTTTTTGAACGTTGAAAGAAAATGAAACTAAGACAATGCCCATTGTAAATGACGTTAATTGGATGTGAAGTGAGTCCAACCCTACGCTGCAGAAAGACGACTATCTATAAATACATCTATATGTAAACTGTATGTATACATGTCATCAGGTCTTGACAGAAAGTGATCAGCTGAGGAAAGAGGCTGATTCTGCGGGGCCACTGACCGAGTTGGATCACTGGAAAAGAATGTCGGCAAAGTTCAACTCTATCATCGATCACATCAAGGGCCCAGAGTGCAAGGCAGTGGTGATGGTCCTCCATGTCAGCTGCTCCAAGACTCTGAAGGTACAAGTTCTTGAGTGTTCTCGGTAGAAAGGTTATGCCTGTGTCTACATCTACATGTCCTACAACTGGATTGCAGTAACATGACTGTATACATTTTGGAGGCAAAGTAATCCATAAAGCCACAACAAGCGTTCCATCTCCTGTGCATAGGCGTAAGGTGCGAGTGGAGGATGGGCTGCCAGCGAGAATGTGTGACAGTCAATTGTCTTAGCTAGCAAAAGTAGAAGTAGCCTATTGGAAACAATCTATGTGATGTTAATGGTATAGTTTTAAAATTATATCACGCAACACAAGAGAAACAAACTTTATTGTTGCCCGAGATACACTGGTTGCTGCGGATGCCCCTCCCACAGTGTGATGATGATACCATGTAAAAGGTGGCTTTTGGAAATTGATTATGATTCATTCTCTCCCGGCTCTGCTACGGCATTTCTGTCAGTTCGAGTGTTGCAGTGGATTACATCACCAATTACCATTTCATGCAGGTAGTCAGTCATCTGTAATGGACAGTGGTTCTCACACTTTTCCTGTCACGCCCCCCTTTGGAGGAAGAAACATTTTCATGCCCCACCGCCCCGACAAAACGCTGACAAAATGGGTCAAGTTTAACTTTATTGAAATAACATCAAGATCCTGAAGTTTCCTTTCACCTTTCTTTCAGTAATTTATGTTCTGCAAATAAAAAAAAGCAACTTCCAATTCAACTTTATCAAATCACTTGATTGCTCCATCAGTCTGTGTGCTTTTTCAAAAATAGACAAAAATCAAATAAAATTTGCAGTCACTTTGCTAGAACGATAACAATAAAGTTCACTAGATTGCTCCCACCACCTCCCACCACATTCAGCGTGAACCCAAGAGCAAGATAGAAGGCTTAGTCATATTCTCTTGACTTGGTGTTTGGATGATTTGGATTACCGTCACACTTTGTCTTGTTTGTCTTGGAAGCATCGCCTGTTTTTCCCCCTGTCCCTGTCAAATATCTCTCCATTCTGTAACCCAACAGACTCTCTGTCTGAATGAACACCATTGCTAACATGAAAGCACGGTTTGTTTACTGTTCCACCGTGATAAAGATTCTGATGTCAAAACATTAGTTCCATGCTACATTTCCCCCCCAGTCACGCGCGCCCCCCCTGTCATGCATCTGTGCCCCCCAGGGGGGGCGCGCCACACACTTTGAGAAATGCTGGTTTAGGGTTACACCAATATACTTTATAAAATATCTGATATCGCCCAATCAGTCTCCTCCATCGCCAGTATAATAGAGGTTCCTTCCTGACCACACCTACCAAAGTTACCTGCAATGAAGTTTTATTTTATTTGCACATTTTATTTGTTTGATAGTTTTGTTTTTTGTAGATTAATTCTTCATTTAAAGGCCTAATAAAACCCAGAGTTTGCTTTACCCCTGGATCACTCTGGCTTAAGGAGCTGCTAAGACACCTACAAAATGAATTCAAATGGTTTTCAGTGGAGAGTCTTACTGTCACATGATGGTCTAAATGAAGTGAAGCCTGCAAGCTGGTTCAGGCAGACAGCTTGAGTGCTGCTCTGCTCTGGGTCAGCTGATGTTTCAGCTGAGTTTGCGTATTGCCATTAGTGGTCCGTTTAAGCTTTAAGCCAAATTCACCTGCTCATTCTGTGGTTCCCCATGGCGGGGTGTTGCAGTTGATCTCTCCCTGCTTTCACTTTTGGCAGGGAGAGCAGGGAGTGATACGAAACAGCCTTGACACCAAAATAAAAAAAATTCTCTGTAAAATTTAGAGGCTTTTTCACCTTGACAAGAATAAAATGACTACTTGTAGTATTATTGTAGTATTTTGGGGGGATTAAAATGGCCGAAATTAAAGATATTGAATATCAGCTATTGGTGACTTCAGTCTAAAATGTTGGTACTGGCCTTCAAAAACCCTCAACCCATAGAAGACAAACCCTGTAATGGATTACATTCAAATTCAAAGTGACCTCTCCAACCCTGTCCCTGCGTAGATGTGGTGGGAGCTGGACGCCAGGATAACGGATCGTGCCAGTGAGGCCAAAGACAATGTAAAATTCCTTCGCTCGCTGGAGAAAGTCTGCCAACCTCTTTACAACAGCGACCCGGTGTGTATAGTGAGATCAATATCTAGTTATGTCTGTGGAATCAACTTTTCTTTACACCTGTTTGAAACATAATGAGGAAAGTATTTGCGGTTGCCTTATTCCAGTAAATGTGTATTAACCTATGTATTGTGAATACACAATAATATTGTGTAAAATCTCCCTAATACATCATTTACTTGGAAAAGCTACAGCAACATAATCCAAGTACAGTGTGTACAAACACAGTGTACTAAAAGAAGATGGAAAAAGTACAATTGAGAGTTATATTTTGTTTATTTAGACTGTGTGAAGATCAGACCAGGTCCAGGTCATTCCAAAGTGTTCACAAACTCTTTCTCCTCACTACATGATTACATCCGTCTTTGAAACGTTGTAATCAAGGTGATTTTTTTAGTTTCAGTGAGGAAAGCTCAGATCCTCCACAGAATGTATCGACCCTTCTCTTTCTTTAAGTTAGAACTAGTTAATACTTGGAAGGACTAATTTGCTAAGCAGAACACTTTGAATTTAAATTGTGTTTTTACCTTTTAAAGTACATTATGTATTGGGGAGAGTTTCGTTAAGTAGGCTACTTACAGAGGATTACTGTGTAGTTAAACTCATTTTTCACAGGTTAATACACAGATAGAATGGAATGTGAAGGTTAAAGGATGCCAATAATATATGTTCTACCGAAGCAAAATATTGTTAAAGAAATGAATACATATGTCTCATATGTGCTCGTCTGATTTCAGCTCACCATGACGAAAAGCATTCAGAACATCATCAACGCCATTCAGATGATTCACAGTGTTTCACAGCACTACAATACATCTGAAAGAATGACCTCGCTGTTTGTGAAGGTAAGTTATTTAGATTTAGTATCAGAAAAGCAGAAGTTTCAAATCTAAAACATTTGGAAGCGGATGAAAAGACACAATGTAAGGATCCTGTTTGCACTGAGAAACTTTGGAACTGAAGAGTGCCTGAAGCGTGAAACATTTTCCAGGTGACCAATCAGATGGTTTCAGCATGCAGAGCATATATCACTGACGACGGCACCTGTCCAGTTTGGGACCAAGATGCCGAAGACATCATCAAAAAAATGCAGGTGAGGGTGACTCGTATTGGGATACTTATTAGTTATCTCAGGCGACTACTGATACATTGATTATTAGGCCTAAATATAACAAATGTTAATGACAGCATATGATGTCTGATTGTTGATGTTCTATCTTTGGCAGGACTGCATCTACTTGTATCAGGAGTATCAGTCCTGTTTCCACAAAACGAAGAAACTAACGGTTGAAAGGCCCGGAGGCAGGCCCTTCGAGGTTTCAGAGATGCACATTTTTTGCAAGTTCAAAGCCTTCTGCAAGCAACTGGAAAAGGTGTGACATCCCATTATGTTACCTTTTTATTTGAATCCCTCTCTTTCACCGTAAGGCCTGCCCAATGTAGCAATCACCATTCTGCTTTATAGATCACCCAAATTATTACAACGGTGAAGACATTCTCTGTTCTTGGACAATCGAACATCGAGGGCATTGAGATGCTGGCTAAGCAATTCCAGAATACATCCGTGAATGTGAAGAAGAAGAAATATGACATATTGGCTCCAAGAGAAGCGGAGTTTGAAGTGGACTTTACTGAGTTTATGACTCAAATCTGCAGCCTTGAGGTGTGTATTTTGTGATGCTGTCCATATAATGCAAACCTGCGGTGGTATGGTGTTTTTAAAGTAGATGATCATATTAATATTTTGCCTATTCTTACCTGTAGAACCAGCTGCAGGTTTTCATGAATTCCTGTTTCTCAAAAATCCTCTCATCTCGGCAAGCTTTCTGCCTGCTACAGAGGTCTGTAAACATCATGAAGACGCTGCTATACATTCTAATGATGGAAACTATGGCTGAATGGACATGATAATAAGGAAAAACAATATTTTATTCTCATGAATTCCATTGTAGTTTTCAGAAGCTGGACATGCCCTGTCTGAAGACTGAAGTATCCAACACTCTGGGTCTCATTCTTCAGCGCTACGCCTCAGAACTAGAGCTTGTGAATAAGGTATTTCATTAGCATTAGGCTACATAGCTGACTGGATGTTGACAGTACAGTATCACATTATTGTCACATTGCTTTCAAATTTCATCATACAGACTTTGTAGTTTTTGATCAGATGAACAAATCTGCTTATGTAAATTTACCCGACAGCTCTACCAGGAACACAGAGAGGACCCCCCGATAGCCAGAAACCAGCCTCCCGTGGCTGGCAGGATTGGGTGGGTCAGACACCTCTACAGGAGAATAGAGGAGCCTATATCATTTATACATGTAAGCCGAAATTTGTCCCGTCAAAACAAATAAAAAGGCTTAATCATAATACTTAATATGATACATAATACCTGTTAACTTAAACCATGTTGCATTTTGAATGGATCTCTTTTCTTCAACAGAAAAACTTTGACATCCTCTTCAGTCCCGAAGGAAAGGAGGTGGTGAAAATGTACAATCGGACGGCAGCTGTGTTTGTGGAGTTTGAGCTTCTTTACCACGAAGCCTGGATGAGGGAGGCCTCACAGCTGGAATATGGTCGGTAGCCTGGACCTGACAGGAGACGTTGATGCTCTAGATGGCACACATTAGCCGTTGTCAGTTTGCATCTTGAATTTGTATGATTCTGTTAGTATCCACTGCGAACGGTTTCTCCCCACTCTCTTTCCTAACAGCCTTACAAAGTACATTGCTGGTTCGCCACCCTGAGACGGGAAAATTACTTGTCAACTTTGATCCTAAAATATCTGAGGTCATTCGGGAGACTAAATGTATGCTGAAAATGGGTCTTGAGGTTCCAAAGCAGGCGTTGTATCTGGTCAAGTCAGAAAGCAGAACAAATGCCAATCACCTCAGACTAAAGGTATGTAATGACATCTGATGTATCTTTCCACAGCGGAACGGGCTCACTTCGTATAAAATGACTTTGTTTGCCATATTTTGTTTCCTATAGACCCTTTTGGCAGACTATGAATCCACTTGTGAGAATATACCTGCGGTCTTCTGCAACTTGATGGCTTCAAAAATAAAAAAAGTAAGCAAGTTAAACAAATCGCAGCCAAACAGCCAAAGCTATGTCTTTCCGTGACGTGACATACATACCATGTACACACAACATGGAGAGTCCAGCTCGTGATCTTTAAGAAGTCATTGCCCCTCTCTCTCGTCTTTCTTGTCTCTCTGCCAGTGTTAGCTGGGTAGATACCAAACCTGGGCTTGTGTTAGAATTAAAAAGGGTCTGCATATGATTATGTAGAAAGTGATGGATTCAATAGCTTAAGGGTTGACTGATCCGTTTTGGGTTTTTTAAACACTGTGTAATGGGGTGTCATAGCCTTCCTAAATAATTCAATTTATGGAAGAAAATTGTAGTTTAGTAGTTTATGTACAGCAAAAATGATATAAAATAGCTTTTTCTTTGGGATAATGTCCCCTATATCTATTAACTAATGCTTTCAGACTTGACTATTTCTGACTATTCTATTTCTTGGTAAATTACTAGGTGGAGTCTGTGCTTCGCCACGGGTCAGTGCTGCTCACCTGGTCATCTTTCATTCTGGACAAGTTCTTCCAAAGTGTCGACACTGCTCTGTCTGAGCTCAAACTTCTTCTAAAGAAGGTACGTTTTTGAAAAAAGAATTGAGCTAAATGTAAGATATGCTAAACCCTCAGACATGCATAATGTTCCATCATGATATCATTTACACCGCTGTTGTCAGGCAAGGAATGTGAAAGGAAGGACTTCATTCACAGGTCTTCAAAGTATGGAAGAGTACAAAAAACATTTTGAAAACATTGGAAATGTATCACCACAATGTGAATTTAATTAGCCTGCGGTCGGTGGTTTGAAACAAGGAACGACAGAACTGCAATGTGTAAAAATTGAAGTCTGGGTGTATGAAGTATGGGATTTTGAAATGCAAAAATTGATATGAACATTGCAATCACCAATCAGTATTTATTCACAAATGTTCCGTTGTTCGGGTTAACCCTAACCCACATCCCAGGTCAGGTCAGGTGTTCATGTAACACTCGGGCCTTGTGTTTTCAGTTTGGTAAATCATTTTGCTGCAAGATGCCTCATGTCTCCGCAGGCGCAGGATATCTGTGAAATACACATCGACGATGTCCTCAAAGACATTTCAGAGACTGTGCTGATTGAGCTTCCAGAGGATCAGCCTTCTTCACTGCAGCACCTCATCGACTCAAACGAGGTCTGGAATGTAATCACATATTTCACCATTTGTTCCAGGGTCGGGATCGTTTCACTTTCATTCCTATCAATTACAAATATGCAGTCAAATTGTGTATTCACTGGTTAACATTACAGCAATACATTATTTGTCAATTACTTGACTCGAGATGAACCTTTTTCAAAAAAAATGTTGTTAAAATTTTGCATTTTAAAAAGTTCCCTCCCTTAGTGCAGGTCACCAATCTACTCATTATATGTCCTGTTTTTGTAGACTCGATGTAAGAAGTGGGCTGATACCTTGGACCGCAGAAGTAGCCACGTTGAAGAGGCAGTAAAGGAGCTGATCAATACATTCAGCGCCATTTACGAGTCAAAAGGCACCAAGAAGACTGTTGAGGAACCTGCACAAGGTCCCCCTGAGCCCGTTTTAAGAGTTGTAAACTGTTAATAACTTAATATGTTAACTGAAATAAACCCCATGTATTTAAATAATACTCACACACACAAATACACATTTTTCATTTATTTATTTATTTATTTCCCCACTTGAACATTCTAGAGCAAAGGCGTGTGATGTTCTCAGGAGAGACCACGACCTCCAGTGAGGATAATGGAATGAATTCAGAAACTCAAGATGGTGACAAAGAAAGCGACTTTGAAAAAGTATGTTTGCAGATCGGAAGAGCAC
>OMOV01093845.1:0-12770 GCA_900312565.1 Beryx splendens
TTTCCGGCCGTGTTTTTAACGAACTGTGTTTTATGAGCATCTGTAGAGCTTACAGACAAATGTCGATCGCGAAATCGTCCGCAATACAATACTGTTACGCTGCCTCTCTCTAACAGCCTTTTCTTAATTCTATTGTCTGCAGAGTCCGTCCATCCAGCCAGCCAGCCAGCCAGCCAGCCAGCCAGCCAGCCAGCCAGCCGCGTACGTGCCCACCTTGGCACCGTCCATGTCTGCTCCAGACGCAGGGGGCTCGCCAGAAACCACAGTTGGGCCAGCCAGACCTTTGCCAGCAGACTAGCAGGAATAGGAGAGCAGGAATGGAGAGAGAAAAAAGGAAGGACTGAGAAGAAGTGTGTGGAAGGATACAGGAAAGGAGGTTGGCAGTCGAAAGCCATTTGAGTGGAAGAGAGGAGACATTTGAGAGGGAGAGAGATCTGGGGTAAAATTCCTCCATGGAAACTATCCGAGGCATTTGGGTTCACAGATCCTCGTCCTGTAGTACTATGAGCGATTAACAGTGCTGAAGGCCCATTATACTGTGGAGATCTGTGGACACTGCAGACTGCTACCAAATATGAGGACAGGGACTAGGTGTGGCTTTTACCTTGTCTCTGGGCACTGCAGTGGGCAGCTCTCTCATCCTGTTCCTCCTCTGTTCCTACAAAGGCGACAACACATACTGGCTTCATGAAATTATTTTAATGAAAGGATTCAACAAGGAACTACGACAACCTGGGAAAACATAATGGAAAATAATTCACAGAAAATCATTAAAGTTGGCCTGGGTGTCAAAGGACATTTTTCATTCTGATTCTGGTGCTAAAACAATACTTTCTGATACCTTTCTTTATCTAAATGTATGCACCTTTCATCATATAACAGTGCAAATTGCAAATTAAATAAAATCAGACCACACTTAAATGATTTCCTAAATAAAAATACCAATAACCTAAAAAATTTGAGTTCTCAATGTAAGAATCCAAAATTCTGGTGCTTTTCAACAGCCTTTAAATACTTTTTCATGCCTTAAAAATGGATAATGATTCCAAAGATCAGTACAGTATTGACAGATATTGCATTTTGTTTCCCAGGCCTAAAAACAATGTGAGGTTTGCATGTGTTCTTGCAAAACAACGCGTACTTTGGGGTGTTTTGCTGCGAGTACAGACCTCTATATTGTTGTTCATGACCCCGCAGGCGTCTGCAAAGTCTGGATGCTTGGTGTTGATGTAGGCCAGCTCGATGGCCACCAGGTTATGCACCTACGATGAGTAAAAAAAAAAGACAGCTTCAGTCACCCATCCAATGTTCTGACTGCTCTTTGCAAGACCGGAACTTAAAAGATGATAAGAGTTCAGAAGGTGAAAACACAGGAAAAAAGAGAGCGACAGTACCATCTCGTTGGTGATGGGCAGCCTCTTCCTCAGGAGGGAGGTGACCACTTCCACGATGGCCTCGTGTAGCTTAGGGAACCTCTGCAGCTCCTGCAGAAAAACAACATGAGTATAAGAGAGAGAGACAGAGACAGGTGGTGGCATAGGGTGGGAGAAAATGACTAGCAAACAGAATATTTTGTGCTTAAGTAGGAGACGGCAGAGGCGAGCAGAGCACCTGTGTGCTGTAGTTGCTGCAGTGCTGGATAATCCTCTGCATCTCCTCGTGGACCAGCTCCACGCAGCGCAGACTGGGCTCCTCCAGGCGCTTCACCTGCTTCTTCACCAGCAGCTCGAAGGAAACCTCGGGCACAAACAGGGACGGACGCGGGCCCTGTTCGCGTTTGGGAGGGGAGGGAGCCGCAGTTTAGGCATTTAGCTGACGCCCTCATCCAGAGCAAATAAGGGACCGGTATGTTGCTGACACGATGTGGGATTGGGGGGGTAGGATGGGGAGGGGAGGAGAGAAATGGGTATGTGACAGACTAGACTAATTCTGACTGAAAGACTCACATGTTCACCTAATTTTGCAACAGCTCGCTCTCCAACATTCTCTAATCTTGCAACAAGACAAGAAACCTGAATGACACTAATGATGTCACATTAGCTGATGGAACAGCACTCACAGTGGCGTTCCTGATGGCTGTTAGTATATCTATGGTGTTCAGTCCTCCCAGAGGATCCACAGACTCCAGCGTTCTGCCAAATGTCTCATGGAAGATGTAACAAATTCTGGCTCCGCCGCACCTGAAAAACAGCGGGGGGGATTAGCTGTGATGTGAACACTGCGCAGCACGCTTTTCTGTCAGGTTTTCCTTCGCAGGCGCTGTGCGTGCTTTAACTTACAAGTTGTATCATATTAAATGATGAAACCAATGCTGTTGTTTTGCTCATTTTCATTCCACTGGATCAACAGCACCACCATGTGGCCGAGCACAGGAACTGTAACTCACAGCTCTGCCGTCTCGATGTATTTGGCCGTGCCCTCTATGGTGTTGCAGTACTCTGCGGCGAACTTGGTGATGAGCTGGAGCAAGGTGGCACTCTGGTCCTCGACGGGTTCGCCGTAGCTGCTGAGCAGGGACTGGTACTGAGCTGCCAGGACGTTGATCCGTGTCTTCAGCTCAGGGAGGCAGTCTCTGATGTGATGCATCAGTAACCTGACATTATGACAACAAGGGGGCAGAGAGGTCAGTTTTTCCACAAACATGTAAAATCATATTCTGGGCTGCACTTCATAGATTAGCTAATGCTAGTTTGACTTGAAATGCAGCTTGTGTAAACGTGAAAGACAATAGCAGCTGTTTTTCATTATCATATGAATGCCAGTGTTGCTTCTGACATTCTACGTATTGACACCGATTTGTATGCTCAAATGAATATTTATATATCAAAGATGGCAGCATCTCTATGCAAACATGTCTATATTTTTACATTAGCCCGTCTTACAACACGTTTATCCTGTACGTCCTTGTGCCCTGGTAACATGTAAGTCTTTATAGCCGTGTCAGTGTCTCTGCACATTTCACCAAGTCAGATTCTTTGTGCATTCATTGTGCCGGCAATTCTAATTTCTTACTCTCCTTTTGTTTCAGATCAAAGGCTGTGGATATCCTGCAGCGGTGTTTTTCTCAGGTACTACTTGGAGCAGGAATAATTAACCAAACAATTATTCTGCACACTACTGAGAGGCTCCAGACTTGTCCCATTACTTCGACCTTTGCTTTAGACTAGAGCAACCATAAAACATCGACGCAAACTACATGTTTCACTTCCAGGCTTTGTCAGATTTACACATCAACGGTCAAAATAATATCTGAAATCACATTTACCTGTTAAGGGTCCTGGCCAAGTATTTGGTTCCATTTCTATTGGCAAGAGACGGATATTTCTTCTGCATGAATCCATGTTCGTCACGAATGGCATCAGCCACAGACTTTTTATTGTTGATGTCCAACTGACTCCTGAAAGTTCAAATTCAGTAATGCACCGGCATTACAAATTCCGTCTAGACTCATCTCTATTTTGAGAAACTTGAGGCAAGTATTTTATAGTGCAGTGTACAGAAGAAACACTGTGATGCAGACCTGTTGACTACTCCGATGAGGCCCAGTTTGACCGGAATGACTCTGCCCATTAGAACATCCATAGCGTCAGTGCCAGCATCCATCAGGTCCAGCTTGGTCACCACAGCCAGCGTCCTCCGGCCTGGTGAAGCACATCCACACATGGGTCAATGTTTGAGAAGGAGAAGGTTAGTAACACTCGTCCACTATCATTCGTCTTCTTAACATTTATTGTGACAAAGGCAGAATGAGTGTTTTCTTGTCACTATAAACGGTGAAAAGACAACCGATACCACACCAAACAACCAGGTTTAAACTATCCTGATACTATCCTAAAGACTGGATGTGTTTGTGTCTCTGGTCTGCTCAATATTTGAGGAGATATAAGTACGTGTTCATACTGTCAAGACTGATTGCAAAATAGCTGCACAAATCCGATCATCAAAATGGTACATGACCATGTGTGCGGTACATGGACAGCCAAAGACACAGAGGCTTCTCCGGATTTCTCAGCTCCTCCTGCATCTATTTCTATCTTTCTTTCTTTTTTTGCAAGAAGCAAACAAAAGTAAGCGTCTACCGTCGGGGTCGACCTCGCGGGCCACCTTGAGGGCCTCTGAGGTGGCCATGTCTGTGTTGGCAGCAGTGACTGCCAGGATGATGCAGTTGGGGTTGGAGATGTGCTTCACGATTAGATCTCTGATCTGAACTTCGATATCCTTTGGCTGATCGCCCACGGGCACCTGAAGGGAACAATGGCAACAAAAAAATAACACAATAACTTTCAGTTTGACTCATTAGACACTATAAAGCAGGGGATTTCTCTTTGTAGCACACCTTCAACCAGACAGGGACGAAATCAGTGAAATAAGATGCTGTAGTTGGTTGGAATTAATTAGAACTGTATTAGACTGAACTGCTAATTACCTTCATTCCACAAATATCAATAGACAAAGAAGGAATTGACCAGAGTGTGAAAAACCAGTAACCATTTCTCCATCAACCACTTTGGCACGTAACCAGACATCATCTCGAGGTCCTATTCTATTGCAAAAATTAAATTGGCTGGTAAAACAGTGAAAGCAGCTGGTGAAGTCTGAAACGTACTTGCCACTGTGGCCTGAGGACAACTAAAATAGATGTTTGATGTGCTTTTTTAAAGGATTTTTTCATCTTTCTTAAAAAAAAAAGGACTGTTATATATGAGAAAATAGTACAGGAGTATGTGATGATCAAAGCCTTGCCTTGGAAAGCAGTATGTTACCTTGGTGATTCCCGGCAGATCCACCAGTGTGAGGTTGACGACATGAGGAGAGAAGATCTTCAGGTGGATGGGTTCATCACTGATCCCCTGCAGAGGGACAATGACACAAATGAACACTAATGAGATGAGAGGCGTGCACTAGTTGAAAGCACTGAAGTGATCCTTTGGAAGGAGATGATGCAAGGAGATGATGCAAAGTGCAAATCAACAAGCCACATTAGATGTTATTAATATACAAATATGTATTTTTACATACTAGTGATGGCTTGAAAATGTTCCATTAATCCTAGTTTGATCATACCAACCAGACAATATGCAGACAAAATTAGCTACTGGACAAATTTTATTTTAATATGTAACATGTGTTATACATTTGTTCCATACTAACAATTTAAAACAGCACAGCACTGGGCGAGAACCACACTGAGTTTATCCAGAGTTCCCACACTCACTTCATCAAACTGAAGGACTTTTCAGTGACTTTCAGGGTCTTGTTT
This sequence comes from Beryx splendens, assembly GCA_900312565.1. Classification (NCBI taxonomy): domain Eukaryota; kingdom Metazoa; phylum Chordata; class Actinopteri; order Beryciformes; family Berycidae; genus Beryx; species Beryx splendens. The sequence goes on from OMOV01093845.1 coordinate 5,261, forward strand.
GGTGAAATTCAAGACTCAAAATTGGCGTAAGACATGACATTGGTCAAAACTAGACATCCTAAAAGCCACATTTTTACTTGCTCTTGTCAAGCAAATAAAATCCTGGTGAAATCATTCATTTTAAAACAAATCTCCATCACAGGGTTTTCCTCAGGATGTGAAGTGTTGGTCCTTGGACGGAGAGAGGTCCAGAGGCATACTGATGAATTCGGGTGCAACATTTCAACAAAAAAAACAATGAAGTGCTTTCAAGGTTATTTATTCATTCTCAAAATGTTTAAAGGCCTCAAGTCCAGAAACTTTAGAGAACTCACAACAGTGCAGGTGTCAGCCACACCTGGCAAAGTAAATCCAGTACATCTGGTTTAGAAGAGATACAGACTGACACCTCCCTCCTGATGTCTCACCTTATTATTCCCCGATATTCTCTCCGTTTCAGTTTCAATTTCTTGCCTGATTTCATCAAAATCTGTGTAGATCTGCAAAAATCAAAAATATCAACATCAACAAAATCATCACAAAATCATCAACAAGCAAAGCATCATGAGTATTTATTAAATGTAAAATTATTTTGTACGATACAAAGTCACACCTTGTTTTTGGTGTGTAGAAACTTGCCCCACTCTTCACCTTCTCTGCCTGTGGAACGCAACAACACAATTTCAGCTCAGCATTCTCAAAGTACACCAACATAAAGGCATAACTATTAGCTAAATGGGAACGGCTAACTTGAGGCCTACAGGGAGGATCGATGCCAGAGGAGGGTTACTAGCCTGGTGAATAAGGCAACTGGAATGAAGGGTGTAGCTTTGAGAAAGGAGCAGAACTACAACACTAATCCAGGCTATGAAAATGTGAAGACACCTGTACAATGCACCTTTACGAAGCACAGTGCTTTTTCACGCTCTGACGTCTGCAATTGAGGAAGACAGTGACAGTTACTGTTATGCGTCTGCGGTAACAACAGTCTCACAGTCCCCAAGGGCAGAGACCGAACACACTATCTGTAATAACAACTTGCTGGTGGAGCAAGCAAAATCCAAACACTACAACTGACTTATTGATGTAGTCCTTGGTCTGAAACACTATTGTGTCCTTCCTCATACTAAGCTACCTACCGCTGTCTTCGCTCTTCCTGGCATCCCCAGGGTCGACGTGGACCAGCTGCAGTATGAGAGGTCGTCTGGTTACGATGCCAGTCCCACGCGGCAGCAGGTCCCGGCCAACCAGGCTCTCCAGCACTGAGCTCTTCCCACTGCTCTGGAGACACAACATGCAGAAAGCCAGTGGTGGGTTAATAGATATGAGGTAGCTGAGGAATAAACACAAGCACTATAACTACTGTGTTATAATGCAAAACTGATTACACACACTGGATCCAGCACAGCTAGCTGCACCTGTCTTTTCCTCAAGCACTGGCCTGGTTTTAATAGGCTAGTGTGTTGATGAGGGTCTAAAAATAGGACTGATTGAAGATCATGCAAATGGATTCCTCTGCCACTGCTGGGGCTAGCCTCGCAAAGGAGGTTTGCAGTTGTATAAAATGATTATAGCTGAGTTATAGCTAGCTACACACTGGGTTTGGAGCACAACAGAGGCAGTATATCATGATGGCATAGCACTGGCAAGGCATCCCCCCCTCATCAGCTTTATATATATATAGCTCAGCTGATGGTTGTGTGACTATATAATGTGCTAAACTAATCAATTAACTTGCACGCTAGTTGTCTTATTTTCGTGCATGCACACAGCTAGCTAACAGCTAACTAGCATGCCCTGACAGCTCCTGATCACAAAACGAGCAGAATCAGAGGTTTTACCTGGGTCCCCACCACTGCTATCTGCGGCAGCTGTATAATATCCGCTCCCACTGTATTAAACACATCTTGGAGCTTGTTTATAACCGGGATAAGAGCCTCCATGCTCAATGTGAAGCGACACCCGTTCGGTGAATGGAATTAATAACGTAGCTATTCTGGTGATGGAGCCAAAGTCATTCAATGTCCCACCGACACCACCATTGCAACAACAGCCACTGGGTGGGAGAGCGAGTCGCTGTTTGCAGCAGTGGGACTTGTAGTTCTCCAGTGGACTGACACTAAAGCTCCGAAGGGGGGAAACAACTACAAACACACTGGGACGACATGGCATTCTACTTCCTGTTTCATATCAAACCTTCTTATGACTTCTCGGCCACCGTCTTGTTGATGCGCATGCGTACATTCACTGTTGACGATATTGTTAGCTGGGTCGCCAAGTAGGTGTCTGTGGGCTGATTTCCTCACTGAATCTAACTAACTACCGGAGCTTGTTAATCAGAAAGGTAGTTTGCTGTTGCCAAACTTAGAGCAGACTTTACTGCGCCACCATGCTGCAGTTCCTGGTGAGTTTATCTAATGTTTTCTTACACGTCAGCGACGTATTTCAGTCGAGGCGGGGGATGCTCTGGGATGCCTGCGTAGCTAGCGTAGCTAACGTTAACTTAACTTAGACTACAACTTAAGTGAAACCTGGTTGAGCTTGTCGGTACTGTCAGTAGTCGCTTAAAAGCTTATTTGGCGTTAAAAGTGCTGTTAACCTTACTGTCGTAGTTATATCACATCATTAGGGTTTTGATAGTGAAACTGAAGTCAAGTTCTCTCGCTAGTTAACAAAGCTGAGAGCTGTCATCACCACAACGCTAACGGTCAAAGCTAACCTGTCACCCAACCGGGCGTAAACATGAAGCTTAGATGATACTTTGTTGTGTTCCACCTTAAATCACACTCACTGTTTGTCTTGCAGGCTGGCTTCACCTTGGGGAATGTTGTGGGGATGTACCTCGCTCAAAACTACGATGTAAGTATAAGGAAGAGTATCTGCTTTATTGGTCAACGTTCGTTAATCAATCCCAGAGGTGTGAAGTCAACTTTGCTTTGGGGCACAAGTTTCAAGTCAAGTCCAAGTCTATGAATGGCACATATCAAGTCAGAACAAATCAATAAGAATAAGAATGCACTTTATTGATCCCCTAGGAGAAATTAATGTATCACAGCAGCAACTGGCAGAACAAAGTACAGGAAAGGTTAAAAATTATACAGGAAAGATACAAGGCAATATAAATTAAAAATAAAGGTGGGTCAAGTGTCTAAAGTGGTGTTGTGCATTAGGCCCTGTGTAATAAATAACTGCTGTGTCAGACTGAATCCAAGGATATAGTCAAGAGGTGAATGTCCAGACTCTTTAGAAACCTTTTCAAGTCATCAGAGTACAAGTCAAGTCAGATCTCAAGTATTCTCTTCATGCGTCAAGTCTCAAGCAACTCAATTGTGACTCGAGTCTGACTCAAGTCCATCATGTGACTCGAGTCTCCACCTCTGATCAGTCCGCATGTAATCATTGCCCCGTTGCTCCTCCTTCCCCTTGCTAAAGTTTGGGTTTTTGGACAGGTGCTGTTGTAATCTTTCTTTTGCCCCAAAGACCTAGCTGATAAGTCTGACTGTTGTACCTTTCCGTGTCAAGGTTCCCAACATCTCCAAGAAAATAGAGGCTTTCAAGAAAGACGTGGAGGCCAAGAAGAAGCCCCCAGAGTGAGCAGAGTGGGTCCATGTTGTCAGCAGGAACAGAGGAACATACTACACAGACTGAGACACGATGTACACTGCAGAGAAACTATTTATTTTTATAGGGTTCATTTCAGCTTAAGGTTTGAGTGTACATCGGCAAAGGGATAAAGCATGTCAAATGTTTATCACAATATTAACAGTGCCTGAGACAGTGTTTTCTCTCCTTACGTTTTAGGCTTGTGTTCTCAATGTAGCCTATTTTTTAAGATAAACTGTGCGATGACTGGATTTAAATAGTATTACAGCTAACTTGTGGGATCACAAGGCACTGTTGATTGGCCTTTTATATGATGGGCTGTGTTGTTTTTACTTAAACTAACCATTAAATAATTTTCACTTTGGCTATACATAATGCTCTTTAAACTGAATATTGTTACAGCATGCAGTTGGTGTTCAATGTTGAGTTGTAGCAGATTTGGGGACGTTCCTTCACAAGCTCTCAAATTGCCAATAATTACAAACAATTTTGTAACATTGGTTCAAAGGCGATTCTGAACCGGTCAGGTTTCAATAAAGTTGCTGAATATGAATTTTAAAGTCTCTGGGTCATGAATTTAGTAAAGTCCGACTAGCACAAACTGGCTCAGCAGTCCCGTCCAAACTTCTGAATAGTACAGAACAAATCCAGCATCTGGAATTTTTCATTGCAGTGAACAAGTCCAGTTACTGGTCTGCCAGTTTGCTTGGGCTGTGTGATTACAAATACATCCACCAGATGGCGCCATTACCCCAGCATTTAAATGTGTAATTTCAAGTAAATTTGGCATGTGCAGAAGCTTTGGCAAAAATGACGCCGTGTCACTTTTTTTTTTTTTTTTATGTTTGTCACTCAAGGACCCCTGGTGTTCCCCAGACCCCACTCAAAGAACCACTGCTCTGGACAAGACATACACTAAACAACCCTGTTCCATTTCACACAGGCTTGGCCCTCTAATGTCTTGTCATCTGTCAACAGTCAACTCTGTGAGGCCTCACCCTATACAAGGCGAGAGGCTCATTACTCCGCATCCACTTTTCTTCAGCACTCTGACAAACAACGTTGCCTTGAATGCCATTGGTTGATAAAATACTGCAACATGCCCCAAACTAGTCACTGCTGTGGAATGCTTGGAGTGGCTTGGTCTGAACACGCTGCAGATGGGGTAGCTGACCCGGCGGAGTGCACTGACTGGTGGGCTCTGTCTTTTGTGCAGTGCCAGCAACAATGGAAGCACTTCCAGTGCTACCAGTGTTCTCCTGAGACCCAGCTCCGCTGCACCGACGGTGAGGCAGAATGTGGTGCGGCTCTCCCGAACCCTGCCCCTCTGCCCCGGTCACAGATCTACTAGCATTGGCTTGCCCCCACCCGGATATGGAGGATGAACCCATGCTGCTTGCAATCAGTGAGGATGATGACGACATCTCATCTGTCTCGGCTGAGGCAGCGTCCAGTGTCTCCACTGTCTTGCCCACTTTGTTTTTGTCTGAATATTTAGTGTTGAAAATTTTAAAATGGCATTAACTGTGTTTGTCCACTAGGTGGCGCCATACCTGCAGTATTAAAACATCTACTCTTGATGTAGCAGAAAGATAAAAGATTCTACAAAATATTCTAGTTTGATTTTATATTTATTTTTTACATTATTATCTATACATCAAGATAATAATTGGGAACAGTATAAATCACTACTCATGTAAAGTGCAAAAAAACTTCAATACAACACAAATCACTGTACACAAGTGTTTTCTTTAGGTTCGTTTGTAGAGAAAATACATTCACAATCACACTATAGTATGATCTCATGTTATCTAAAACAGGAGAGCATAACAACCAAAATTATTTCTATGAATTTTATTGAAAGTGAAGGATGCTACAACCTTATTGGTAGGTTTCATTATAACCATTTAATCCATAAATCAGCACTGCCTGCAAACCATGTCCTCCTTTTCTGTCAAACTAACGTCACACAATCAACTCTGCATTGAGTGTATTAGTCATAAAACAAAACAACAAACTGGTTTGCAAATTTCAAACAAATAAACAATTTGTTAATATGTCATATTTCTTAAAGGGAGTTTAATATTCCCCGGAGAGCGCAGGGTGCTTCAGTTTAATTCAAACTGCTAATATAGGCCTACTTTTTAACGTTTTGTCACCACTACAGAAACACAAGTATAAGATCTGACGTTGACTGCTGTTAGTTATTGGTTTGATTAATGGTTTAATAATGTGTGTTTATATTGATTACTGACGGTGGCTGATCAGGCTAATTATCAGCTAACTGTACTCAGTTTAACGGCAGTATGCAGTATATTGTTGCCCTTTGTGTGCGTGTTTTTTTAAAACTACTTTCCAAAGCAGAAAAACTGACCCACCTTGTTCCACTCTCCAGTCCAGCTGGTGGCAGTAACGCACCTCTAAGCTGGTTTGCCAACCGCCAATAAACACTAAAGAAGAAGAAGAAAACTTGCCCAGGCTCAATTGCTACGACGCATGCGCGGGACAGTGTGCAGCCATGGCCCCCGTTCAGGGGGGTATTGTTTTGGTATGTTGCTGTTTTTATTGCATTTTTCCTTTCACATAATGGGTAGATTTGCTATGAAGCACCAGATTCGCCCGTGGCTGGGTGTATTCACACTCAAACCTAGCTGCATTGCCTGTGATTCCCTGTTTTGTTGAGTTATGGAGATAGCTAGCAAGGCTAACGTTAGCAGTGTGGCAAAACTGGATGATGTTTAGCTAACTAGTTAGTTGTAAACAACTCAATAGCTTGTTGGTATTGGTGAATTCACTTGGAATCCAGCGTCCACTAACTACAGTGCAGGTTTAGCAAGTGAAATGTCAGTTGTGATAGTCATTCTGGTGGCTAAAGCTGTTTTCATGTGTGTCGTCTTTTCCTTGGCAGGGTGAGAAATTCAAATGCACCCTTTAAAGGCACACTGATGATGGACATCAACTGCTGAATTCAGGTGCATGCATCGTACACGTATCGCCTCTGTGTTTCTTATATGTCGTCAGTTATATACTAGCATGCTCAGGTGTGTAGTTGGCTCACTCTGTGATTGCTCATCCCTATTTAACTTTACGATGTTATCTCTCCAGGATGAATGACATGAACCTGAGTCCTGTGGGCATGGACCAGCTCAGTGTGCCGTCTGTGAGTGCCAGCCACCTGGGTCTGCCTACCTCCCCCACTCACAACCCCATTCCAACTCCAGGTAAGGAAACACAAGGCTGGCTTTCTCATTGGTAAATCACATTCTGCATTTTAAGAATCATATTCAGGATCTGTACTGGTCTGCAGCTTGTGCTGTTGGTATACCAAATGGATAATCGGTCACTTGATTCTTTGAAATCAATCCCTTTGATCTAATTTATTTTAGATAATAGATAAATGCTCAAGCACTTCTGTAGGTGTTGTGCCGAACTGACAGCTATTCATGGTTTTGTATTATTGTGCAGGCATGCCAGTGGCCATCCCCAGCCTGGGTCCTTCCCTGGGCTCCCTCCCTTCGGCCCTGTCACTCATGCTGCCCATGGGTCCGCTGGGGGACAGAGGAGTGATGTGTGGCCTGCCTGAAAGGAACTACTCCCTGCCGCCTCCTCCTTACCCCCATCTGGAGAGCAGCTACTTCCGACACATACTGCCAGGTGGGGAACCTACTGGTTATCACGCCTTTTCAGCTGAAATTGACTAAATTAATTGATTACTATGCATGCTACACAGCACGTATAAAGGGAAATCTTACTTTTCAGCATGTGCACTGAATGTACAAATATTAGGGACACTTACTCTTCATGAAGTACACTGGTGAGGTGACTCCAGGTTAAATCCATTATCCCTGTGGAAGAATTGAGTATGTACTAGTGCAGCGTCCGTTCTTCCACAGGGATAATGGATTTACCCTGGAGTCACCTCACCAGT
>OMOV01093850.1:0-11554 GCA_900312565.1 Beryx splendens
GGCGAGAGGTGGCGGACGCGCGCAGGGAGAGTGGTGGCATATCAGAGAGCATAACTTGACTGCAAAATCCATGAAGGATGGTGGTAATGATGAGAAGAGACAAGATAACAGCAAGGTGGAGAGCATGGAGAGAGTATCCACAGACAGCTGACGGCTGACTGACAGCTCAGCGGATGCGAGCGCGATCCTTTCTCCCGCTCTTCAAATTGGCACAAGCTTTTTATAAATTCCCACATCATGAAAAAAAATGTGGATTTATGCATACAGATATGGGGAAGATAAAACTCTGGGTTTAACGCTGCGAGGGTGAAAGAAGTGCCTTCTAAAAAAAAAAAAAAAAAAAAAAATCGCTCTTGGAAACAACTACTGGGATGCCAAACCCCTCCCAGGTTCCACATCATTAGCATAATCTTTAACACTGATAAGATGAGTTTTATATGAATAGCAATCCGAGGACGAGTTATGAAAGATGAAAAACAGTGATTTGGCGATTCTTTGCGGCAGGCTCAAGGATCGGTAACCAGCGGTGATGATGAGCGGCGAGATCTCACCTTCCCGTCCTCGGAGCAGATGCCCACATGCTCCCCACTTTCGTCCAGGCTGATCTGGTTGATCTTGACCGAGCTCTGCGGAGACAAGAATATCATTTCATCTCTATCAACATCTTTTCTAGAGGCAGGCAAATATCCTGGTGGCTGGCCGGATGTGGCTGGCTGACATTTTGCCTCGCAAAGTGAAATGCCATATAAAGTGGAGAGGCAAAAGTTGAAGCGCTGTAATAGGTGTGCGGTCCCGTGCGGATCAATGCGCAGAGCACGGCACCAACGCTGCGAGGGTTAGGGCTTCCTTTCTCACTGTATGCACTCATGGCAGATAAAAAGATCGACCGAACGGCATAAATTATGGCATACCTAACATATCCATAAAGGGCTACCTTGACATTATGCTAACGCTAAAGTGTACACCAATATTAAAGGGAAAACGGCCTTTTTTTTGGCTTATCATACAGAATATTTACAATTTCTCCTCTACATTAGGTTTACCTGGGCATTCGCTCAACGCGTCAGTTTGTCATGAGGTACGCATTTTAAATTACGTGCTGCCATTTGCAGAATCCTGACCCGACTCGCCAATCCGGCGCCATAATCCATCACTGAGAACTCTTTTTGTTCATAGAAATAGCTTCCTTGTTTCGTTCAGGCAATGACTTTGATAACTGGCAGCGAGTTCCCCAGATAAGTAGCGTCTGAATCAATGTGCTCAGCGGGAACATTACAGTCAGAAGTACTGGGACGGGGCAGTAAAGCTGCCCCTTCGCGCTATGAGCTCATACGGTTTGCAGTTTTGATGAAAAGAGACGAGTGTAGCAAACCACTGATGACTATTTTTGTTCCTTGCAAGTTAAAATACTTCTTTGAAGAAATATCCCCCGTCAGAGTCGTTCCCTCCAATCTCGAGTTAGCATAAAAAATATGGGGGAATGTGAAAATGTGGGCCTTAATCAGATATGCAAGACCGATTCTGGTTATTTATCCCACACATGCATTAACTGTGTGAAATTTGCAACACGTCAGCATTACCAGATTATTGATATCTTCCTCCAAAGCACTCTGTAAAACCCCCAATGCCGCTTTTTGCATCTGAATGCACACCTATGGGATCTCAACGGTATAATGGACTCTCATCCTGTAAACTGGTACTGTGTGGAGTGACCACGCCTGCATAAATGTCCCAGACCTGAGTTAGTGTACCAGCCAGGTCAAAACTCTTACCCGCTCACTACGTCTCATCTTACAGAGTGTCTCTACAGCCTGCGTTTTCCTACGAAGCTATAGGAGAATCAGCCAAGCACAGCTCCTCTGCGGAGGTTTGGCGTTGTACACAGTTCAGTGGAAACAGGGCGATTTTGGCCGCTACACCGGAGCCCCGTCATTCTGTCTTCATTATAGTCATTCTGGGTGTTCTGCTGTGCCAAGGTATTTGGAAACATACAATCCAACCCGACTTCTCACTGAGACGTCTGAGACCCGACTTTCGGGCTTTTCGGAGCGTCTCAAAGGGATCGAAAATCTTGAGAGCTAATGAGCGTTTATAACTAGCAAACCGGCCAACTAAAACTAATATTAAGAGTTGTATTTCTTTAGTATTAATCTCATTCCCTGGTGTTTGTGCTCCACCTTGTACTGCAGCCTTGAATGGTATGCTGGCGGACGTTGTGCATTATTTCACTGAACTCTGCTTCTGTTACCTTCAGTTGTTAAAATGTGTTTTACTGCGGAACTTAAGATGAAACTTTAATGATCCCCGTATGGGGAAACTGGGTAAGCGTTACTTAAAAACAAAGAAAGCAGAGTAATGTAGACAGGCAACGTAGAAATCCTGCGTTCAGGGGATCTCTCTGGGGATTTCGTTTTGTCCAATTTTTTCTTTTTGAATGATTTGACGATGCATCTTATTTTGACAAGCATAATGAGCATTCACACTCATGGTCATGGAAACCCAGAAGGACATGGAGGTATTCTATTTGGAAACTTTTGTTCAATAAGATGACACGCCATTCCTCTGCTAGGCTGCAAATGTATTACAGTGTATCACAGGAACACCTAATTACAGCTGGCATAAGGATTGTGTCAGGATTCATGAATGTTAAAGAGCTTGAGGGTCTTGCTCAGACAGTGTGGATGGGTTAGAAAACCAGAAGTCAAGGAAAGTATTACCATCCTTTTGTTAGAAAGAAAGAAATCAAACAAAGTAAAATAGAGCTGTAATGAAGGAATTCAGCCCAAAATATCTCTTTTCTGCCCTGAATGGAATGAAGACGCACCAGGACTGACACAACGGCTCTTAAAAGTACTCACAATCTCAAACTTCTGAGTCACATTCCCTTGGATGTCCAGCAGGAAGACCTTTCCAAAATGGGTTCCCAGGGCGAGAAACTGAAATGGGATAAATATGACGTGAATTGAACGAAAAGACACTTGAAAACATTTCAAATTTCGGGGGAAAATCTTGTGCTGACGACGGCTTGTGGAAGGGGATGAAAAGCTGTTTCCTGGGAGCTGCCGGGAGGAGGGTGGAGTGGGGATTGGGTGGGCTTAGAGGCAAAACTGTGAAATTACAGGGGGTGGAAAAACCCTATTTATTAAAGCAGGCAGTGTGAAATGGCATTTTTTTTTCTCAAATTAAAATGCTTAAGCATAATAAATGCACTGTACATCTGACTTCTTCCCATGCGACCCGACCTCCTCCCCTGCCCCGCCATAGAGTTATTATTTCTACTGAGCAGCAACTGGTTTCCATGTTTTGTGCTTCAGCAGAAGTGTGTGTGCGTATTTGTGTGTGTGTGTGTGTGTGTGTGTGTGTGGGTCCACTGGGACAAAAAAATTATAGAAACTGGGGGCTTTTGGCATTAGATTAAGTGTGTGTTCTTCCACCCAGCCCCCGCTCCAGTCCCTCCTCCTAATCCCCCTCCCCTCCGGACCAGCATGTGGATGTGCGGTGAGCCCACCATGCTTCAGTGCAGTCTATAATGAAATGCTTATATTTACAGGCACAGCTGAGCATGTCAGACAGAGCCCCTGCAATCTCCCCAAATAAAATAACCAAAAATAAATAAATAAAGGGGTCAACCTTGTGAGGCGGAGCGACTTTTAAAGGGATTTATCAGAATGGAATTGTTCAAATGAAATTCCGATTCAGGCACTTAAAATATGAGGCAACATAAGGCAATATGTGCTGCCGCCGGTGGCTTTAAGGTTCCCGGAGTTTGGTACGGTGGGGGGGGCTTGTGTGACCGTACAGGTAGATGCACGGCAGCAGGTACACATGCACGAGAAGTCCCAGGAAGAAAGACGGTCAGATCAAATTTAGAATTTCAGCAAAGCAACGTCTCTCGCCGTGGCATGGTTCGCTTTTTGGAGGAGGAAAAAAAAAACAAAAAACAAAAGTGGGGGATGAAAAAGAGAGAGAGCGAAATCCTCAAAGTAAAAATAAATAAATGAAAATCAATAGCGGTTAATAAAACATCAGGCGAGGAGACATAACTGGGTATGACTCGTGCTCTGCTCAGGCGTGCATGTGTGCGCCTGGTGCCACGACGATTAACCGTCTCGCCGAGAGTGGCCCTCTTAAAAAATATCAACACGCGACCAACGGGAGGAGAGGAGCGAAAAATATATGGAAGAGTGGGAATAAAAAGTAGGAGAAGACAATGGCGCCTGGTGTCCCTCGGATGGAGCTCCCAGAGAGGAAGTAGAGGGAAGGTGAGAAAACAATGGCCTGCCTTCACAGATCGAAGAGAGGGGATGGAAACTGACTTTGAAGAGGACATCTCTCAAACGTGTACATAAACAATGTGAAATCTGTGCTGGAGACGTGTGGATGTCCCTCGTGGCTCGTGGATTACGACCTCTACCTTGTCATGGACGGTCATACAGCTGGCTGCATCCTTCTGGAGAATTTCCGTCACCCCGTTGGAAAGCCGCTCGTATTTCAGCTTGGGCTCCTCCTCGCTGTCCTCCTCCTGGTGCAAAAAAGGAGTGCTAGTATCCTTAGATGGACCCTCACTGTAAGGTTTCTTACACTAACTCATTAAAGAGAACAGCTGCCCTCCCAAACAAGACTATAATGCTCTGAAGAGTCCCTGGCAACACAAAAAATGTTCTTCTAAATCTTGTATTCAGTCTTAAAATCTGATCTTTAGTAAAAACAAGTGAAAAGAAGTCTGCCAATGCGGTGAGATACCTTCAGTTGCTTCCAATGTATTGAATCAGGTAACATTGTCTTGAAACAAGTGGAGCGATCCACCACATTTCAAGATTTTTACGAATTGTTACAAACAAGTGATATTACCTCATCCTTTTGGTACATTTTCCCCCTTATGTCAAGAAAGGTACGAATTTAGGACATAATACAAAATTAAACAAGTCCTATTTGTTTTTTAGCTGCAATAAATCCATGCAAATTCAGAAGATCAACATTAAAATCTGATGTTATATTATTCCGACATACAGCATACTTTCTCTGAACACACCGATCTTGAATATGAGATGGCAGCTATAATGTTCAATTGCAAAAATCCCACGCAGCATAAACAGGAAGTCTTTTCTTCAGCAGTGTTCTTACAACAATCTGAAACCATCAAGTAACACCAAACAGTAAATTGTGGCTGTCGGGTTGAAAACCTTGTATCTCCAACATGTGAACATCTCAGGAACTAGGAAGAACAGCTTTGTTTTCACCTTGACCACCATCATGCATTTTTCAGTTTATCCAACGGGGTTGGGAGGGTTTCATTTGCCCAAGGGCCGTAAAAAAAAATTCAATCCGTAGCGGAACGTGTAATCTTTCAACTGAAGTTAAAACAGGAAAAATCACCAGAACTGGAATTACAAGGTTTTCACACGACAGCAACATGCAACTGATCCATTTTGGGAAACAGGCTGGTATTACATCCACCATGCCCACCATCACTGCCGAAGTGCCGCTGAGCAAGACACGGAGCCCAGCAGTGCTGCACTATGGCCGACCCTGTTCTCGCCTCTATGAAGAAATACATACAGTACATGTAGCGGGCTTTGCGTGTGTGTGTGTGTGTACCAGGAGATACATGTGCAGAGACAAATTCCCATTACCTTGTGTGAAATTTAAGATAAAGTAATTTTAATCTTTCCATGAGACCATTCAACCCCAGTGAAAAACATGAATTCGGCCTTTTCATAAACCAAACTTCGGGTATTTCTACTATGCCACACTTTCCAGCGCGAGCCAACATTTGCGGCCAGTCACAGCCTGAATATTACTCATAATTCAGTTTATAACCAATGCTGCACAGTCTGTGGCTGCCCAGAGGGTGCATCAACTCAAAACATTGTCTGCCATTATGTGCTACTGGGTTGGAGGTGGGGGGACAATAGCGTGGAAAAAATGTTATTTTCAAAAACAATCCTTTCCCACTCAACAATGCCATATCTAGGCTATTTCCTGTGTATTCTGGTTGTGAGATTTCTGATGCGGGGGCATTTGTCACGGGGTTTCAAAGGCGTATCAAACAACAAAGGCAAACTTCATCCCCAGAGAGAAACTACCCATTTTCAAACTTTTGCCATTTGTTATAAGTTGCCCCTTTGTTTTTGTCAACTACTGAGTCGCCTTTTGTGCCGTTAACCACTTTTGTCACCCCACATATTTTGCCTATTGGCAGATGTAATACCACAGAATGAACATCCCCCTTGTGTCTCCATCTAGGATTAAGATATAGGATAAAAGGGGAGAAGGGGGAGGCGGATGTCCCCCCTCAGTATTAGGAGATGGATGAATTGCTGCCCTCCCACATTTGAGTTTTATTTGTGATTGGCTTCACAAGCGCAGAGACCCGTTTAACAAATGGAGCCCTTCCCTTTTTAAAAGTTTGGTTTGAGCTCACATATTGTAAATATTACAGAAAATAGGCTACATTTTCACTAAACCTTTGGATCAGGGTTTCAGTTTAGCGTTATCTTTCTGTATTTCACTTTGACCAATAATTCTCTTGTCACTCTCTCTCACGCCTGACTCATTTTCTTGTGTACATTTGTATCTTTTGTTACAATCTTGCAGATGAAGTGAGGGGAAACCGAGTTGCAATTAGGCTACTTAATATGCCGGTGTCGTTTGCTGCTCAGGGTTTGATACAGAGTGTGCTCCCCCCCGAAGTTTAAATGAATCCTAATTCCCCTGACTAGACAGCTCGAGCGTGGGAGCAAATCAAAACAGAACAAAAACTGTGACAACCAGGATTAGACATCAGCCTATTCTAATGTCGTTACTAAACATTTAACGATTAGACTGGCCAAATTAGAGACCTGGAGCTGAGCATGGCTTTGAATTCACTGAATCTGGACAGACAGTTGTTAGCCTGCTCATTTCCTCCCACAGCCCACAGCACATCGACCCAGTATCCAGTAAGGCTGCAGCAGGCACAGAGAATGGCTGAGATACATTGCAGTAGCTTAAGTACATAATCAGCCGCTTGCAGCCACTCAGAGGAGACATACAGCCACACAGTCCCCGGTGCTTTTTCAGTGTGTTAGTGTGCTAAGTGCTATTTTCCTTCTGGTTTCTTTAGTGGGATGCAATTGTCCGATGCAGCCTCGCCCCTGATATTTCATTCTATTCTCTGCTTCCTAAAAAAGACAAGATCCCCTTCCTACCCGGTTGATGTGTCAGGCCATATTTTATTTAGCCTCCTTGTGATTCTCGGAAGCACAGGTGTACTGCTACATGCTCGAGCTCAATCACAATGCTGATGGATCCGGAGAGCTATCTGTAATTCATGAGTGTTTGACAACTCTCAACACCTGACAAAGACGCTTCCGGGATCAAGCGTTCTTGATAAAGGTTGGCTATGTGTTACAGCCCTTTGAGTAAGCAGCAAGCTCTATTTGAGTTCAGAAATCACCCATGCTTGACAACACCATGCACACCGACACAGACACAGACAGTGTGTTACTGTTGATGCATTTCGGCATCAGCTGACGGAATACTGACGGAATTGCGTGGCAATTTTAGGAGTAATTTCATCCAAGAAAAAACTATTTTGCTTCTGTTGGGTCTTACTAAAAGAAAGCCTGCTCTAACCCCGATGTGTACTGCTCTCTTGTTGTGTTTATAGGTGAAAAAGAGAACAGCACACATTGATATTAAGGTGTTTCTTACCTCAGACTCATCTGTGAATTCCTCACTTGGTTTCCTGTCCTGAATGGAGAGAGATGTTGAACGGCTATCAACAATCTGGCATTAAATATTTTGAATAAATTAAAACACCAAACCATAGAACAGTGTCACGTTTGGACTTGAACTGATACTGCTTTACCTCAAGAAATTGTGGAGGTGTATAAAATGGACAGGGCACTGCAGCAGCTGTGACATTTCTGTACAGGAGGCTACACCCAGAAAACACATCACTCCAACGACAAACTGCTGCTTTCCTAACATGCAACACGTTAACTGAATCAACTAGCAAATCTACCCGATGTCAACTGATATTCACCGATCACTGACATTCCTCATCGATCTAGATTTAGCCAAACACAGATAACCGTTAACGTTACCATTATCCAGCTAACGTTAGCATGCTGTGCTTACCTGCTCCTCCACTTCCGCCATCGTGATATTATATCGAAAGGGAATATATCTCTCAATACGACGTGAGAAAGTGCATGCTAAAAGGGGCGATCTTGCGTAGCGGAATGAGCTTAGACGGCTAAAATATCCAAATATTTACAACAAAGTGCTCTTTGTTGACAGAACCTGCTGTCACTGTCATGGGTAAAATCACATGACCGAAACAAAGCCGCGATGCATTATGGGAAATGAAGTCTACCTGGTAAAGCCAACGAGGGAGACGACGACGTAATTATTGTAAGTTAGCAGTGAGCGTGATTGCCAAACTATCTGGTCACAACTTGATTTTTTTTTTTGTTATATATATTTCTTTGTTATATTTCCATTTGCCAAGCTACTTTTTTTTTACGTTACGTTACTCCTAATAGCATTTTTTGCTAGTAGTTCTCACCTTTTGAAGCCACTGCCCACTTCCCAATTCTTTTCTGGGATGAATTTGAAAGCTGCAACTACAGGTAACGTTAGGCATAATCTATAAAGTGTAATATCATTCCTCTATTCCACCCCTGCCATGTCCTATAGGCCTAATTGCTGAACTGATTGTGTCATGTCTGCAGAAAATGCAAAAAAAAAATATGTTGGAAAAAAAGTGTAACTAATATCCTGTCTTCATAAATCCTGAAGAAGGCTAATATACTTCTAAACTTCCCCCAAGTGGATAGGACAGTTGATCAGCTACTGTATGTGGTGGTGGGGAAATCCTCTGCATCCCTGATAAACAAAGCTGTTGTGTCCTTTTGTTTGTTTATATCATTATTTTTTAAATGTCAGAGTCAAGAGATCAAAACCTTAACACTGATTTTATAAAAGAAAACCCTGTAGTTGTCACCTCTACTAGGCTGTGTTCATGCATGTTATGAAAATAGCCAATCAGCATGTTGGCACTGTTTTCAGGTCAGTGGAAAGTGTGATCAGGCTGCACATGGACATGGTGTCCAAATGAAACCATCTGACATCAGTTGCCTCTCCTGTCCCGTCTTCACCCTGCAGGCAGCGCTGGCCTGAATCCAGATGAATGCTAAAGGTATGATTTGCCTCTTCTTTATTGAGATTGTGTCACACCCCCATCTCGCCTCATCCATCCTCAGGAGAATCCTAATGCACTGACACCGAGGGGGAATAATTTTTTCTTTACAATCTACTTAGCAATGATTTATTGATTGCGGCTTCCACCCTCATAGAGAATTACCGATCCTTTTTGGGAAATCAGATTTTCACACCTTTCATGGTATGTATGTGGCGCGGGTCTCTGGAGACAGTGAGGGGGAAACTGACTTTGAGGAGAAGCCCAGGGTGGAGCTGTGTGAGTCTCTGCGGTGTCACTCCTATAATGCTGACGGTACGCCCAAAGGTGGCCCTGTGATTCCCTGCTCCCCCAATCTCTCTCTCCACCTCTCTCTATACGTTTTGCATTATTTATCGATTGATAAATACAGTGTCAAAGCTTTATCTAAATCTGCTTTCATTCCCTTTCAAACCTTCAGAACACATAATTATTCCAGTCTCACATCATAAGCATGCCGAGCCCCTCTAAGGTATAAGCACTTAATGGAGAAAAAAAAAGAAAATAATAAAAACAACCCTTGCCCTCTTAGGAGGAGTCAGATTAGCGCACTGAAAGCTTTGATGCTCCAGAATGTCAGCTCTGCGGATCGATTTAGCAAAAAACACACACACACCTGACCAATCAGAGGCTGCTATTTGTTGTGGACCTGCTTTGCGCCGTGGTTTACAAGCTTCAAAGAGCTCCTTTTAATACACTGCTTTGATAGCCCTCAGCCTCCGCTGACCCACCACCCATCCACCGGGGAGCGTTTTAGCTGTAGTGGTGGTGGAGAGTAATAACAGTTGATCATATTAATGAGTAATGTGGCCAAAAAATCAAAAAAAATCTTATCACTTGATTCCACTGGCCTGCTATTCCAAGAGGCTCTACAGTATGCAGAGATGAGCCAGATTGGCTTTTAAGTTATTTTACAAATAATCCAAATCTGCTGCATTAAATCACAGTCAATCATATTGGTACCAGGTATGTTTTTGGATGGTTCAAGGTAGGTAAACAAGTAAACAAAAACTAAATAGAGAGCCTGTTAGTGCCTTACATTGTGTGGGGAAGTTCCACACAAAGAGAAAGGAGAACAGTTTGTTTAATAACCCTAAGGGGGAGACAAATCATCATCTACCATACCACATTAGACAGGAGGTCCTGGAGTGTTAGGCCTATAGGCTAACACAGCAGAACAGATATATTGGTGCACCAGAATTATTGGTCAGTGTTGGCCTTTCACATCAGGACGGGCGCATGTTTCATTCTCAAAATTCAGCACATAAAATAAGGTTGTGGCACAATCGCTTTTAATTCATTTTAAAGATGGACACAGTTACACCTTTGAGGAAAATAACAATTCTACACAAATCCCCAGTCTGTATCGAATTATTTTTGTGTATGGAGGATTACAATCAGGATTTATATAAATAAATACGTCAAATACATTTTAGGACTCAATCAGCCTTCATTGTAACCTTTTGTTACAATTATTCTTTGAGAACCAAATACAAGAGAGGCTTTGGGAGACATATATCTTTCTTTATACCAATGACAAAATATTTTTTTATTGGCCGATAGTAGATATTATAATTTTTTGCCCCAATTATCAATGTCTGTATCTGACCCAAAAGCCTTGTATCACTCAGGCTTTAGTAGAAATATTACCTCATAAGGATTAAGCAGGAAAACACATCAATGACTGTATAATATATTTACTGGTTAGACAGCAGGCTACTTAGAATATGTGATATCACATAAAGCTGTCACAGACGTGACAATAAATGCAATTCATGGAGAGCAATTATGATTCAGAGAAAAACATCCTGTTTAGATGATGTGTGCAGCGTATGTAATACATTTTCTATAGAATGAAGCATGCCACTCAAACACTTGATCTGACAACCGTACAATAGGTTAACATTCATAAGAATAAATTAAGCCTGAGGGAGCGTTCTGACACAAATAATACAGTTGGTTTTCTCTTTTGCAGATTATAAATCTCATTGATTATAATATTTTTTGTATAGATTATAAATTTTAGCGAGTGTTTGGCAGTGCATGTTGTCTTCTACTGTAGTAAGGATCATGCTGCTAATCATTCTGAATATGATAAAGAAACGTTAAGAAAATGATGACGATTATTGATTTTTTAATTTTTTTCCCCCCTTCATTGACCAGAGCAGCCTTGGGTGTTGGGGTGGAGCACTGGTCACAGGCCCAAACCTCTCCCCCAGGGGAATACTGGGACAGCGGCGGTAAGAACACTAGCTATTAGCATGGATATCTGATGAGCGCTTGGGACACTCTGCTAACCACTGACTCTCTGGCCACTGAGGGTGTTGG
>OMOV01093852.1:2528-12782 GCA_900312565.1 Beryx splendens
GACATGGTCCGTGGGGGGCAGCCAGCGGAACCAGGCCCTGGAAAAGGAGAGACGAGGGAGCAAAGGCAGCGATTTCAAATGAGAATCGCTGTCCTTTTAACTCAAAGAGCTCTGTAGCCTGGCAGGAGCAGCTGAGCAGGGCCTTTGAAGGGAGGGAAAGAGAGAGCGAGGGGAGGGGAAATGAAACGGGCCCCGGCCAGCCCCACATATTATTCCCCCTCAGGACGTACAGAGTCTATATTGGCTGAAGCAGCACGGCCCCTGGGGTCACAGCTCCTTCTCTGGCTCAGAGAGCTGCAGCACTAAGAGGGACTTTCCTCTGTCTGCCTCAGAAACAGGCCGGCGAGTGTCTGCTGGTAAACCATCACACATGTGCCTCCCAGCACCAGGCCTGGGCTCTGCGGGTGAACACAAAGCAGCGGCACTTA
Organism: Beryx splendens; assembly: GCA_900312565.1. Classification (NCBI taxonomy): domain Eukaryota; kingdom Metazoa; phylum Chordata; class Actinopteri; order Beryciformes; family Berycidae; genus Beryx; species Beryx splendens. The sequence goes on from OMOV01093852.1 coordinate 2,957, forward strand.
TTAAATTTCCATGAAGTTTACCGAATTTGCGGGATCAGTGGGGTGAGGCCGTCAGGGAGCCCATGCCACCGCCTGCAGCTTCCCTCCACCACTGAGGCCCAGTGTGGTTGCAGGCCACCCCTTTTCCTCCCCCCATCCGCCTCCCCCCCGCTTCCTAGCTTCACAGTGGAAGAGGATTTCAACCGGCTGGGCCTCGCACCCTGCGGAACTTGGTGCCCACCTCCTACAGGGTCCCCAGAGGGCCAGGATGTAGCACTAGCTGAAAAAGCAAATGGAAATAGACACCCAAACATATGGCATGTGGATGTGTGCTTAACTGTGCATCAGTAAATCACATTCACACACAAAGGCAAATGCACACATATTGACAAACTTGCATACAGGCCAGGCCCAGCCCAGTAGGACTGCATGTTCATGCTTCCATCTACACAGAATCTCCCAAAACTGAAATATGGACGCACAAAAAGCAGCACAGAGGACATAGTAGACTTTATCCAGTGAGAAATGGGAGGCTGGCTTGAGTCAACCAGAGAATCTAGGTAGATAATCCCCTGCATGTCATGGGCAGTAAACGCTCACAGCGGGTCGTTCATCAGGGCCAGCACTCTTCCAGATGTGAAACCAGTTAGTGAAGGGGGAGATTACTATGGTCAGAGAGTGGAGAGGCACAGTACACAGCCTTAGTTAATGGTGATGAGGCCTAAATTTTAGGAAAGCCGGCTTGTGACCGAAAGGTTTTTGGTTTAAGTGCATTGAGAAAAATCTGGTTAGGAAAGTATAATAGAAATGCTCTCCCCTCCATCAACAAATCGTGAGTGTGGAATTATTATGCAAAACACTGCTCTGCTAGCTCAGTCTGGTTGTTACTAAAATATTCGCCATCAAAAAATATTTTTTTGTCAGCATAGATTATTGCAGTGACAAACACACATTGTGTTATGAACCCAGGGCGAGCAAGCTTCACTCTACACAAGGGAGAGAGCGCTGGGTGGTCAGGACTAGACTGAGAGAATGATCGCAGTGTGTGCGTGTGATTGACAGGCAATGGGGACGCCACCTTGCAGAGAGCTTGTCTGATTGGTTGAGGCCTGACAGAGTGGTGAGCCTGAATAAAGAGGCAGCGGTGATCACAGAGGCCTCATGTCCTCTCAGACCATTTGAATTACTGATAACTGACACAGTGTTATGAAATTTTCACCAAATAATACAAAAAGAAACTTGCCCGCCCCAGCTTTAAATTTTTTGAGTCACACATCTGAGCACAAGAGACTTTCATTCCCTGAGCGTAGACTGGAAGCTACCTCCTCCAAGGTTGCCAGCAGTGTGCTAATTACATTTTTTGAGTTCATTTATTCAACAGATCCTTTTTTTATTTGAACAGTTCAATATGAGCATGATAAATTCAAATTTATGCAATTCAAATGCAATATTTGCTGAAAATGCTCAGCAAACTTTTCATAGATAAAGGCTAAAAAATGTTTTGTCTAGTTTATTATGTAGAAGACAACAGTGCACACCTCAGTTGGTTCAGCAAACTAGACTGCATAAAGGGAGGATGTGGTCTATCTAGTGTCAGCTGCAGACAGTGAATTATGGGTAGAGGCAGCCATATACAAATGCTTTGCTTGTGCCTGCACATAAATAACAGTTTATCCCCATGTTGTTGTGTCTTTGATGTCCCAGTCTAAACCAAGGCCAAATACCTGGGTTCTGTTGCTGTTTGGAGGACAGTTTCTATGTGATTCAATATGCCACTGTGACTGTTAACCCTGCAATAAAAAGATACACACAGACAGCCATTCCATGATTGCACGTCAGAGGAAAGCAGGCCACAGCATTTTCCAATTGCAGATCAACAGTGAACTGTTGACATCATTGCAAGTTAAACAAGACTGTGTATATGCAGTCAACATCTTTCATCTATTCCTGCTCCTGCATTCTAGTCACAACCGTTGTCTGGTGCTCTCTGTGCTTTCGCACCTGATGAAGAAAAACAGGAGCAAAGATGGACTAAAAGAATCCTCGATTTTACTCCTGCTCTAATGGCCTCTTCATGGCACAAGCACATTTTCCAGGATGTTGTTGCTGTCCAGTTTGTCAAAGAACATTCTTTTGAAAAGAGGACAAATGCAAATGCGAAGTCGGCTGTGACCTTAGAGAGTGTCTGGGCCTGGCCTGTTAGATCTAGTTGGAGATGAGGCGTACGAGCCTGTCCCATTAGCTCCACCCTTTCACCGGCCTCCCTCTCGGGGTGATGCTGGCCATACTCCAAAAGGACTACATTTCGATCCCAGCACCTGATAAAGTCTGGTCCGTTGATGGGCCTGATGGCATCTGCGCTGTCCGTCTGTGCTCCCAGACAAATGCACCCCAGGAAGGTTAGTGCCGGCCCTTGTGCCCCTTATCAATCAATTACATTTGGCTTTGTCAGATTAATTGTATGGAATTGTTTGCTGCTGATAGGAACCAGGTAGATTCTGGATGGGGGTTGGGCAGGATGCCTGTGCGATTGTTGGTATAGTGTTGTTGTGTATTTAACCCGCCCTTTTTTACCCTTGCTAGTTTGTAGCTGTGGCCTCTGTAGTAAAGAGTGTTTTTTGAAAAGAAATATGCTTAAAATATCTGCAGGATATTTCTATTGCTATAGTGGGGATGTAATACTATTGAAATTATTATTTATTTTTTTATACACTGAAAAAATACAAAGTAACAAAGCAATATAAATTCATGACTAGCTTTGATATACACAAGGCGAGCCAAGGTAGCTGAGAAATATCCACATTATCCACGCTTTGAACGCAGACTTCTCACTTCCGGGGGAGTCAGTCCCCTGCTGGTGAACGCAACCCTCCACCTCCTTTGCTTATGAAAAGCTGGATTAATTACGTAATGTTCAGCTCACTGTGGCTAATAGCTGATAATGATGTGTGAGAGGTGTGTCAGACGGGAGAGCATACTGGACTGCCAAGCGCTGTTGGACCCAGGTCAGGCTGCGTTCATCTTACTAATGAGATGTCACACGGAGAAGATGGAGCTTCCAGAGCGACCAAGCGGTCATTGCAAACTAATTCCCCTCCAGCTTTGGATTGTACAAACAGCCCCAAATTCAACAGAGGAACCGGCATGACCTGCCAACTGACCACATCATTCTGAGAGTTCATTTTTCAGAGTAGCATTTGGCTAGCTGTGGGGAGACAGCTAGGTCCGGTTTGGCCGGCAACTGTATTGTTTGTAGTCCAAAGAAGGCCTGGTCTCCTCCCAGCAGTGCTAGCTAACAGTGGGCCTGTAGTCCTTATTGGTCTGCTGGATGCAGCCAGCGAGCCAGCCTCCCATCTAGCCTTTAGCTCCACTCTGAGGAGATGAGTGGAGGTTAAATCAACGCTTGTCTCCTCCTTCAGAACATCTAAATCTGCAGTGGAGAGAAGTGAGATGTGCTCCTCCCTTCATCCACCCCCTCGGGCTAGCCTCGCTTCTCTTAAGTTCTCTGCTGCCTTGCCAGTGGGTCAGGTTGATCCCCCCCGTCACTGAAACTCATTCGGGGGGCATTAAAGTGTAAACCAGACGAAAAAACAAAGGGCTTAGGCAAATCAGATGGCTCAAACAACAACAACAAACGCACACTCTGTAATCTGCTTAGGGAAATTAATGAGGGGGAGCCCCCTTGGCCGAGGTGGATAATGATCCTGGACCAGGGGGATGAGAGGCTGCAGTGGATCAGGCAGAAGGTGAGAACGGGAAAGGGGGATTAGAGACGGACTCCCACCAGAATCAAACAGGACTCTGCCAAAGGGATCCCTCCCCTCCCATGCCCAAACTTCAAAAACTCCAGCCTAAGCTGGAAGTAGGTGTCTGTAATCCCCTCTGTGGCTGTAGATCTATGCGGCCGACTCAGGCCCGGCTTTCATCCTGCAGCTTGTTCGGCATGCTCTCCCTCCATGTCCTGGGAACGTAAACTTTTGCACTGTGGCCCCCGTGCAGATCGCAGGGATCCGCTGGCTCATTACCTCTTCATTAGCGCACTGCATCGTCGGCTGCCAACAGGATCAGACCATGCGTGGAGTCTAGCTGCACAGACTGTTTGTGGGGTCCAGAGACCAAAACACGGCAGCCAGATGGATGGATGCATGTTACTGGAAACATGAGTTAGCAACCTATGGAACTTTGCACCACTGCTGGAAGGTTCCATTCAGTCAATTTAACTTTTCTTTGTGTGACCCACATTTTAAAAGACCCATTTGTCCCTATAGCAGTGTTATCCTCCAGTGAAATATCCTATGATTGTCGTTATACCTGTCCATTGCGTCTGCATGGTTGTCCGATCAGATCATCTGAATGGAATGGAGGGATTTTTCTTAGATATATACACTCCTATTTCTAAGGGTCTGAGAATTAATGTCAAAACTGTCACTTACATCCTCCGAGTATGTTTTGAGATACCTTTGAAATGTGATGCCAGATGCCATTCGGAGTTGGATTTATCTGCCACTGCTTTTCTTTCTTACAATTCATAGAATGCAGGATGATTTAAAGGGAGGCGTGGAATTGAGAAAATAAGCAGGCTTTGTAGTGCTTAATGGGGCCCAAAGCTCACTGTTTAAGCCCTCCCCTGCATCCAAATCAGCCACAGCCAGGAGCCAAGTCTCATCAGCCACTCTGCCATCCTCTGGTGTGATAGTGGCAATACACACACACACATTACAAAGCACCCTACATTCAAAATCATTCTGAAAGTAATGTAAAGGCAAAGCAAAATCTAACCTCCACTGATTTAACCTGAGTGGAGGTTAAATCAACAAGCGTTGATTTAACCTCCACTCATCTCCTCGGGGATAGGTTTGATATCTATCCCTGATATCAAACCTGTGTCAAATAGTGTTTGCAAATAATTTTTGGTATTTGTTTTATCCAGTGTGTAACACCAGGTGAGTGAGGGTTCCCTTATTGGATAATACAGCAACTGCCAGGAAGTTCAGAAAACCACAGAGAAGTATGTGAAAGTCATTTAAAGTCATCATTTACTTGATTGACAACTTACCTTGCACTAATTGTCCTGATGCACTAGAGCTGATGTGGTACTCTAAGCAAGTTAAACAACACATTGTTTAACTTTATTATTTGCAACAAATATTGGATCCAGCTAGGTTCAACTAAGGACCCTTGAATAATTAGACTTGGAGAAAATTTTGTAAGAACTTAATATAAGCTTAAAATTGGTGTCAAAAACCGACAGATCTCTGCCTTCCTCTTACCTTGCTGCTGGTGTGTTATCCCTGCATCTAAATTATGCAGTCCCTTATCTGAGAGTCATTTCCAAGGCCATGCATGCAGTGTGGCCCCATGTGGTTATTGCCAGGTGTAAAAGCTTGACCTCTCTGTAGGACAGCAGAGTGACTTTCATTAGAGCACCCACTGGCTGCCTCCCACTGAGCTCACTGATGGACTTAACACTGCTCTTCCATACATGATGAGAGGGAGGGTTTACATAATCCAGTAAGAAACATTTAGGAGAAACATAAACAAGACCATTTCTGACAGTGACAAAAATACACAATACAAGTAAATGCTTTGCTTATTTATATTGCCATACCTCAGCTATGCAAATATCCCTGCTGTTTCTCAATATTTAAAACAGAGGCAGGTGAATCAGGTGCCTCTGCAGATAAAACACCAGTAGACTGCAGTAGATAGTGGTGGGAAAATGCAAGCATCACCTTTGTAGCCTGGATGGCTGACAGGGCCTACTGTGCAAATGAACAATGTGGCACTGAAGGTTTTGGAACAAATAAACAAGCACATATAAACAAGCATGTGCATACGCATAAACAATTAATGCAAACTGAATGCACCCACACACCGAACGCCTCTGGATTTCCCAGCATGCTCGCTTTTGCCTCCCGCCTGGCTGGTGTCGTCACAGGTCCTCTTTCATACGCGGTCACAGTTGTTTTTGATATTTTCATCCACTAGCCAGGGGATATTTATCTGCAGGAGCATGGTGGCTAGAGAGCCTTTTTCAAATGTTAACAATTGCAGGGCCAGAACACGAGGAGCTCGCTAATTACTGCATCCAACACGGTCCTGCAGTTGCGCTGGAGAAACTCAAACGATTAATGTGTGTAATTATATTGTAATTGCATGGTAATTATACATCTAAAAGCACACACACAGACACACACACATACCTCTTTTCAGCCCTAAAGGTAGGTATATTCCACACTGCTCCTGAAAGCAGATTAGAGCCGGAGATTGTTTCTCCATGGAGAAAAAGGATTAAGCAGTGTCACAGTATTCTTCAAGTTTCTCACCACTTCACGTGTAAAATTTGCCTTGGTGTTTTGTTTGTTTTAAGACACAATTTCACAGGACTGGAGCATAAAAATATGGTGACAATGCCGCAGAGGAGAGAAGTCCCCTATCTAGGGAAAAGATGACAAAACAGCCACCTGGTTGAAGAACTACTATTTTTTATGAAGTGGATAAAACTAGTATGAATGTTCTTTCTATGTGTATGTGTACATGATGTTTTTTTTTATGGCACACACATATGCATCCATGTTACATGTGTAAGTGTGTGTGTGTGTGGGTATATGTATGTGAGGAGGGAGGAAGGGAAAGAGAGAGCGATTGGGAGGAGGGGTTGTCTATTTCAGCTTGAATAAACTAAACTGCTGTGCTCTGGACTCATTAGGTGGCCCCTACTGCGGCGCTTCATGAAGACATATGGGCCGAAAGAGCACTTGATGTGGCTGCCACTGCCTTGCTTGTCATCCACAATTTCGCCTGCCCTAATCCCCGCTTTAATTTACTCCACTCCACAAGGCAAGCAGCGACTAACACTGTCCTCGGGGGTCCTTTCACTTATGCCGCTGGTGACAAGGAATATGCAAAGGCACAATTCCTCACCAGGAAGGGTGACAGAGAGCAGTTCCGCCGGGGAACACACCTCCCGTTTCTCAGCATCTTTTAACGTCACTCACAAGAGCACTTTGCAGTTGCAAACTATTCTTCGGAGACCCCTTTATTAACATGTTGATCCAAGGGGCCATTAGGCGAAGATTGTTTGGCACGGAGGATGCGGCTATTGATTTGCTGAGAGATAGACTTTGCTGGAAAGTTTCTGACAGTGCAGGGAGACTACCGAGACTACTTCGTCTGACTCAATCTAAAGTGTTTTCAACCCCCTTATCCTTTTCTTCTGCCTTATTTTTCCCACTCCTCTAATTTTCGCCTGGAATGCTGGGAGAGAGAGGAGCCGTTGACGGGCACAAGTAATTGCTATCAGTCTGTCATTAGGTTCTCTCTCTTGCTCTCTCTCTGTCTCTGTTTCTCTCTCTCTCTCCACAGGCCTGTGCTCAGCATTGCTTACAAATAAGACACTTAGGAGACGAGTGGAATTTGCTCCCCCAAAGCTGTGATGTATTGGATTTTTTACGGTCAGAGCAGCTCCTCCAACCGCCTTTTCATTCCCTTTCGTCCTGAGAACCATTTTCTCTCTGTTCGCTCTACTCACTCTCTCTCTCTCTCTGCCCTCTCCTCTCTGCCTTTCAGGGTATCATTTGCAATTTAATGCTCACCTGGGGTGAGCCTTGACAATAGACTCCACCATGAAATGGCCCAGGCCCTGCCTGCATGCCTAATGAGGTTGATGTTGAGCTATTTAGGTCATTGTCCCTCTACAATATCTACTTAATGCAACTCCATGGGAGTGGATTGTTGGAACGGTTAAAGATTCTATTAAGTCTTTACAAAAGCCATTCCATTCCGCTGTCCACCACATACTACCAGGGGCACTGCTCTACTTCACTTTCGCTTTGTGAGAGGCTGTTGCGACAAAGCGTAGCAAGGAGGTGCAATGTTACTCTGGAGGGTCAAACTACTAATATCTTTCCAATTTTTAGTGCTGTGTTTTGGTGATAAAAAAAGAGCTGAAAAACATTCAATCAATCACCAGCTCCTCTTGAAACATATTATAACAGATGAAATCTGGATTGAGCAGGCAAATTCATATTAATCATCACACAAACTGATCTGCCAAAACAGACGGCCAACACCAACTATTAATCAGAGCAGAACCCGTGACAGCCTTTGGAATCGGAAGGGAAGGAGTCGGAGGGGGGGCCTCTTTGAGAGAGTACTTGATATGAAAACTGTGTTGTTGTGCTTTGTACCAGCCTGTGGGAGTTTTTAAACAAGCCCATATGGTGGTAGCCACCAGCTTTGGAGAAGGCGGGTGGGTTGGGGGGTTAGCCAGGGCCAGGATTTCACACAGTCAGTATTGAGTGGGATTGAGGAGGCGAGCTCTTAAGCTGTCTTTTCAGGCGCAGCAAAAGCCCTCCATCTGGCCTCCCCTAAAACTCGGGTCGAGTTTACTCAGCTCCCTGTTGGCTGATTGGGCCTCCTGAAGCAGAAGTAACAGCATCAATAGTGTAAACCCTTGCCACTTGAGAGTATTACATTTCTTTTCATGCTTGACTTAATCAAAAGTGGGGAAGTGAAATTTACACCTTTTTGATGTTCTTTTTTCCCCGCTGACTAAGAGGGGCGATCTTAACCCATTTGATCTTCACAAGCGCCCACTAAATGGCCAAATATGCCAAGCAGACGGAAGCAGACGGTTGGCAGTTGCCAGTTTGCGCAGGGTCACTGTTGGAGCACTCCATGTGGTGGGGCAGGCAACCTCACAGAAGGCTCCAGTCTTCACAGAGTCCAGCCAAGCTTCTGTCTGGAGGCCCACTGTCCCTCGCCCACTGTCCGCACAGAGCCAAAAATCAATCCACCCTCACGCTGATTCTCTGTGCTGTGCCGGAGCCAGTGTGAGACTTGTGTCCACTGAGGAGCATCAGATGAACACTGTAACTGGGGCTTCATAACAAAACGGACAGACAAAACGCACCAGCCAAGTGTCAAAGCTATGATGTTTATATTTGATGGCATTAGCGTGGGTTTGTAGAGCTGCTATCTACTTTGTATGCAACTATGCATCACATCGTGTACACATTGGCAGACTGAGCCTTCGGTGCGTTCTGTGCGCTCTCAGAATGCGTGGATCATGATTCTTATCACTAATAAGTAAATATAGGATCATCTGATAGTGGAGATGGGTTTAAGCCAGCGAAGAGCAGACTGGCTTTGTTCAGCGAATAAATGTTTTGACTATAGTCACCTCACTAATCCAGGCTGTTGACTGGTGCTGGAGCGGAGGGAGCCGACCTGGGGATGTGTGAAGATTCCCCTCAACAGGGATCTGGAGAGAGCAGTTGCTGGAGAGCTGCTAGCTGGTGACAGTTGCTCCAGGAGCCTGGCTTTAATGAGTGTGTGGTGTCTGGAGCCTTTAGCTCATGTTAAGCCCGAACTAAGGCCAGCATCTGACTGACGGAGCCCTAGGCCCGGGTACTGTGGAGCTGTGTTTGCACCTCTTAATGAAGCTGGGGGCCGACGACACTGCCTGGCCCTCCGCCTGCCCTTCCTCTCTCCCCAGGACCAGCGCTGTGCCAGCCAAGACTGCAGCAGAGACCCACTCCATTAGTTCCTGTTTATTTCCCAGGCTTCTAAACCCTACTCCCTTAGTCATCGTGTGCAGCAATTTTTCCCCCTCCCTTTCTTAAACTGTTGTTGGTTATTCATTTTGGTCCAATTTTCTCACTCGCTGTTGTAGGCAAGACATGAAAAAATTGAGATAATTAAATGCGTGTGCCCTGTGGAAAACAATGTTTTTCCCCCTCTTTGTGTTGAATATAAATTACCATTATACAGTGCCTGGGTTGCAAAAACGTGTGTGTGTGTGTGTGTGTGTGTGTGTGTGTGTGTGTGAGAGCGGGAGAGCGGG
>OMOV01093858.1:0-14384 GCA_900312565.1 Beryx splendens
TCCGATCTAACTCTATATGCTGCTCCTATGTGCATTTACCATTTACTTTTTAGTGCAGTTCTCTTGCTCTCGCCGCAGAATTATAATGGACAGAAAGGACATTGTTATATAAGCTACAACATTCTTGAATAGTCATTTGGGTGCCACACTCAATATATCTCATGGCTGCCATAGAGCTGTCAAGAGCGTGGCTCATGCTGCTCATATGCTGCTTCATATTTCATGTGCTCTGCAGGAACATCGAATATCTAAATTTGCCACATTTCTACTGTGATGCCAGCAGACATTGTCCTCCATGTGCAGAGCCTGAACTGAACTGACCCGATTGATGTGAAATTGATTGTGTTTAACTTCTGTGCATGTAAATCCTCTTGCAGATTGCCAATGCCATGGTGAGCACCTGGCAGGGCCCGCCTGCTATGAAGTCCCTGTTCACTAGAATGTTCTGCTGTAAGAGCTGCCCCAACATCGTCAAGACCAACAACTTCATCAACTTCCAGAGCTACTTCCTACAAAAGGTATATAAAAAACACACATGCACTAGTACACACGCTTTAGTAAAACGCACACTAGTTCTTAACGATGACAAGATCGACGTCTTCATCGGTTCGACAGTTGACACAAACTATAAAGTTCTCACTCAAGGCCATTGTTTTGGCCTTGCCGGGCTCACTTAATGAGGCAGTGCACTAGATTTAAGGTCCTTGTGGAATTGAGCTGACAAGCTGCCAGCACATTACTTAACTGCTGTTCCTTTGTTTTCCCTGTTAGACGATGCCGGTTGCCATGGCGTTGCTCAGAGACGTCCAGAACCTCTGTCCCAAAGACGTTCTCAACTTCATCCTCGACCTCATCAAGTATAACGACAACAGGAAGAACAAAGTAAACACACACACTCTATTTCTCTTAACATACAGACTGATCACGCAGAGACCTTATGTTGGACCTTGTGAAGTACGAATATGGCAAAAACAAAGCCTGAGACTCGGGCCACAGGCATACAGGATCTAATTTGATAGTTGGCTTATTGGTAAAGCTATCCATCGAGGTCAAGTACATGGATGGTTTTGACCATTTCTGAACCGTTTTCAAGTGTAATAAAGGGTAGGCCTTCTTTTCCTAGTTTTTGCCATCTACATTATTGTGCCGTTGTGTAGAGTTGTTTGAATGCCCTCCCAGCGAACTGGAGGTGCGTACAGTAAAGCTCTACAGTGAAGTAAGTGACAAAATTGTGAACACAAATCAATTGTAATGATGGCAAATATAAATAACTTGTCCTTTAAATGAATATCAATTCTTTGGTCTATAATGCCTCCCTCCAACAATGTGTATCTCTTTAGTTCACAGATGACAATAGTAACTCTCTGGCCCCATCGATCACCATCCACAAAGTGGGTTTTTCATTCCTCCAGTTCTACTGTTTCAACATTTTCTCCAAGGAGGATACACATTTTTTCATTGATACTGAGATTTTGAAAATGTTCTATTCTTTCAGAGATTTTTGAGGTTCTCTCTCTCCCTCTTGTCTCTCTCTCTCCCTCTGTCTCTCTCCAGTTTTCAGACAACTACTACCGTGCAGATCTGATTGATGCGCTGACCAACTCTCTGACCCCAGCCATCAGCATCAACAATGAGGTGCGGACGGTGGACAATTTAAACGCTGACGTCCGGCTCATCTTGGAGGAGATCACAAGATTCCTCAACATGGAGAAACTGCTGCCTAGCTTCAGAAACACCATCACCGTCAGGTAGAGAGGGGTCTACCTACCATCGTAGAATTCCGCCTCCTACATTTATCCTGTATCGGTCCCCATGGTCTGAACACAGAGCTAGAGTTGTTGCTTTTAAGAAATGACAGTTGCCAGAGTGTCTGAAAAGTCTGCAAAGATGGCATCAGTGTCGGATTTGGCCTTCAGTGGTCCTGCAAAGTTGTCAGGGTCCTGCCAATGAGGAGACGTCGGCTGCTGTTTCTTCTTCGTAGCGAAGTACTGAGTTGTCACTGACGCAACGCCCTCTGTTGGTCGGATGGCCGAATTACACCAAAAGTCAAATCATTGAAATCAGTTCCTTGTTTTTTCACTGGCAGAAAAAGCTTTGATGGCTGCAGAAAATGTCCCTATGCAGGAAAAAACCTGGAACTTATACCACCATCTGTTCATCAATTCATCATATCGATATTACTGACAGACAGAAATGCTTTAGGAATAAGCAGGAATCAATTCATACACAATTGGAGAGATATGAAATATCTCTCTTGTGTCCCTTCCCTCTCTCTCCTCCTCTCTCCCTCTCCAGTTGTCTGAGGGCAATCCGTCAGCTGCAGAAGAACGGTCATATTCCCAGTGACCCGTCGCTCTTCATGTCCTACGCTGAGTACGGACACTTTGTTGACGTTCGTGTTGCAGCACTGGAGGCTGTGGTGGACTATACTAGAGGTACACCACTGAACACACGCACACCAGCTCTGGCCAGACGCAATAGCACTTCTTTGCAATGGTCAAGTTTTACCCATCTCATCACTCATACACGCACGCACACACACACACACACACACACATGCTCTTACAATTTGTCCACAGACCGTTTGTCCCCTCAGCACACCTGGCCTTGCATGTATAGGCTACATGTCTGACCCTGCAGGGTGACAGATACACACACACACATCCACACACACATGCACATATACAGACAGCATTTATATACTGTTAATATGAAGCTCTAACCACCTCACAGCTCCCTAGAGACAGGCATCAGTGACTCCTTTGTGTCTGGTTCAAAGTGTGTGTATGTGGATTCATTCACCTCTCCGTGTGTGTGTATAATATGCAATAGCATGTATATACACTGACTTCACTTTGCTAGTAACGGGTAGGACCCCCTTTTGCCAGAACAGCTGGGATTCCTCAACGCATGGACAAGGTGCTGGAAACGTTCCGCAGGGATTTTGGTCTATGCTGACACTGTCATGCAGTTCCTGCAGATTTTTTGGACACACATTGATTCTGCAAACATCCTGTTACACCTCAACCCAAACATTCTCCGTTGGGTTGAGTTCGACGGACTGCTCGAGTGAACTGAAGTCACTGGCTGATTATCAATATGCGTTCTTGTGCATTCTTGGGTCCTCCATGACGCGTTTAACGTAATATGTAACCACCGAAGCATGATTCCAAAACAAAAGCACGACGACAGGATGGAGGACGGATAGAAAACCCAGAAGTTTCCTTGCCAACCTCAAAATATCGAGGATGCGTCGGCTGGCGACTTGGCCGAGGAGAACGAATGGAAAGCCCCAAGATTCATTGCGAGAAAGACCGTTCACATCCAAGCAGCGTTGTAATCTGTAGTACAGAGCTGGTCAAAACAGGTGGGGACTTGAACAGCTGTGTCTTAATTGATGTGAAGCACACAGCCCATCTCAAACTGCAAGGAAGCTTCTCTGTGCTTCCTTTCATGAGAAGATCGTTGTCTCCAAGACAACTTGAGAAGAACTTTCTCCACAAGGACATAAGTATCAGCTTGGCATTCCTGCATATGCTAATCAGCCACTGTCATGTCCCTGGAACCATCGTGAGATGATGGCAGTATTCATTCACAAAAGGGTAGAGTGGCCATGAAGGGATGCACCTGATCAGCAACAACGTTTAGGTATGCTGTGGCATTCAAACGATGCTATTGGTACTACGGGCTGTATTGTTTGCCAAGAAAACATTCTCCCCACCATTACACCACCAACACCAGGCTGTTAATGCCAGATTCTGACCCTGCCATCAGCATGTTGCAACAGAAGATTGGATTTGGCAGACCATGCATCAATTTTACATTCTTCAGTTGTCCACTGCGCCCTCATGTTCTTGTGCTTAGCTGCCAGGACTGTAACCATCATGGTCTTCTGCTCCTGTAGCCCGTCCACCAGGTGTGACGAGTTGTGTGGTCTGAGATGTCATGGTGTCTGGCCCAACGATTCTATCATGGTCCAAGACCCTTAAATCACACATCTGTCCCATTATAACGTTTAGTTATACTTGTGTTTTATTTATACATGAAACACTGACAGGAGGAGCAAGCTGTTTTCTTAAAGGGGGAGGTGTACCTAATTCACCTTGAATAGTCAAGGTATGTGTGATGTGTGAACGTTTGTGGTGCGGAGCAACGCAGTGCAGTGTGTGTAGATTTGTGCTTAGGTTTGGTGTGCGTGTTCTCTCTGTGTGTGCATGTGAATTAATGGTGTCTTTCTCCACCAGTTGAACGGAGTTCAGCAGAGCTGCAGTGGCTGCTCAACATGGTCCAGAATGACCCAGCTCATTATGTCAGGTCAGCTAGCACCTTGCAGGCACACACACACGCATACATGCACGTGCACACACACAGCTTTTGGACAGATCCACACACAACTTCACGTTGACTCCACAATCTGCACTTATTCAGCACACATTAGTAGACTGTCTGTCTCTCGCAATCTGTCTACAATGTACTCGCTGCCACATAGATCATTGTTGTCATCTGAATATGTGCCACAACCTATGTTGCATGTTGTTACCTTTTAGTTTTCCCATCTGTGACGTGTGCTGTACTATTACTACTCTACTGTGAAATACAGCAGAAATTCTGCTGGGAAATTTTTTAAGACTTTTTTATGAACTTAATTAAAGATTAAGGGTTTTTACCGTAAACCAGATTAGCTCACAAGCCCTCTCTGGGCAGCATCAATATCACCGGGGAGGTTGGTAATTTCTACCTCGGGACCACGGGAAGTTTTTTCTCATCTGGAATGAACATGTCGGGGTAGAGCAGCACTTCAGATGAGTGATTCCTGTGGGGAAATTAGATCGTTAAAAAGGTAACAGGATTCAGCAGGAAACAAGACAAATAAAATATAAACACACAACAGAATATAAAATAAGCAATTCAGGAGATAATGCATTTAAGCACAACTTAGTGCCTAGAAAAACAGGAGTTGCTACATCTGGCATTGCAAATATACAGAGTCTCTTGAAGAGAGTTTTGCTGTATTGTGGGTGAAGCTGTGTGGCACACACAGGCCGCTACCTGGATGACCAAACCCCCCCGTAAATTATGACTGGCTGATGCATAATCCAATTACCAGTCTCACCTGGTAATGCTAATGCTGTCCAGAGATGACTAGAGTCACTGTTGACCGATTGTCTGTGTGTCTGTCAGATGTGCAGATTTTGTATTTTCAGCTTTCTACTTGTTTGTTGTCCAATCAGACACAAGATCCTGGGCATGCTGGCTAAGAATCCACCCTTCACCAAAGCCACAGATTCAGCTCTCTGTAATGAAGCTCTGGTTGACCAGCTGTGGAAGCTCATGAACTCAGGTGCGACGCACACACACACACACACGCACACGCACACACACACACACATTGTTCTCTCTATGAGAACCTAGGGGTAAAGGATGAGGGCAAGATATAAAAATCCTTATCTGGCGGCATGCTGTCATGGAGTCAGACAGGCCGGCTCCCTCAGGACTCTAGCTGGCAGGACAGCAGATTAATGAACTTGCAATAGACTGAATACATTTCATAAGGCTGGCACTGTTCCACAGATACATCAGTGTCCATACCTGCTGAAGTGTCCTCGAGCAAGACACTGCACCTCTTGCTGCCTGGTGAACTGCATACATGTGTTCCTCAGTGGGAAATGCAAATTCACATGCATAGCTTTCCCGTGTATTCACATATACAATACAAATACGGCCAGTGCACACAGATAGCACACAGAAGCACGGAGCACATATAACTGCAGACGTGCACATCCTCTCATACACATACAATACACATAGTACACACACCTGCATACTAACCCTAGGAATAGGATTAAATTAGACTCATATGGAGCAGCTGCCATTTATCACTTTTGATGATGTGAAAGGTTGTTCAACTCTTGAACTGCACAGCTGTCTGATATCATTTTCGAGAATACAGTATGACTCCTTACTGGATTCGAAATGCATAAAATGCTCAGTATGTTTTGGGCAAGAAAGGAAAGATTGTGGAGAGACAAATATCCCAGGCTGGATTCGAACCCAGAACGTTGCAGTTAACACGGTTCGCGCCCCCAGACCGCCGATCCACCAGGACGCCCCCAATCCAGACTCTCTTAAGAGGGGAGACGTTCAAGTCATACGTGTTCAGCATTTCTTGCTAAATCTGCAGGCACACTACTGAAGCGTAAAAAACATTTCATTCGCAAACATATTTCCTTCATTTTTCAGCTGGGACAAGGTGCGGATAATCCATTTGAACTAAAAAGGCTTTCTCACTGCAGGGGAGACATGTCGCTTCAGCGGGTCGTCATTACATCTATGCAGAGAGATGAATGTGTTTTTAGGTCAACTTACAAGAAACTCACTCTTCTGTCCCATCATTGTTTTACCTCTTTAACTATACAGTGTATCTAATCCAGCAGTTCCTCAGAATTACCACCCATGGCATGGAAACACTCCTAAACATAATATCTTTCAGTCTCGTTTTACCGCCTACCTCTGGTTTACTGGACAGTCAGACTCCTGAGGAAACGTTTCACAACCCACTGGCCTTTGTCTAAAACTTTTATAAAACTGCTTGGTTAAATGTAATCACAATGGGTTCCTTCTCACAGATCTCAATAACATGTGGTTGTGTTTTTGTGTGGCTTAATGGGTAGAGCATGACATTAACATTTCCAGGCTCAGGGGTTTGATTCCTACTGGGACCTCACTACCAATCATTAAATGTGTAATATTCCTTTCCATCATTTGCCATATATTATTACAATCATATTAAGGCAGAAATGTTAAAGATTTCTGCCTTTATTATTTTCCATGGGAGAGATGGTCAAGAGAAAAGCTAATTTCCCCTCAGAGTTGTGAGAATCACATTATTTATTAAGTGCGTAAGGTTTCCATTCTGCGTGTTGTTCAGCGAGTAGCGCATGGCACTAAGGGACTGGCCAAGTCCCTTTGGATAAAAGCATCCGTCGATTGAGGTATTTCATCATCTGAAAAAAAATCCCTGCATTTTTTTCTTTCAAATGGAGAAAGGGAGAGAAAAAGAAGTTTCCTGCTTCCCCATGTGTTTGACTGGACAGACTTCTGTCAGACTACTCGAGGAATCTGCCGTTGCGCAACTAGCTGAGACTGTTTGAACCTTCTCTGTAACCCTCTGTAATAGAACCCAAGGGGTTTTGAATTAACTTGAAAGGGAATCACACTGAGGGAACCGGTTCCGTCTTAAATTCTTGCCTTTCTGTTCAAAAGGGTAACGCAAAACTTGTGTGTCTCAATCAACAGGTTGCCAGAGCTTTCCTTGAAACTTTGAAATAGTTCCTCTAGGGTTAGGATTAGTTGGAGCTCCACTCCAACTAACCCTAAAGCGGTAATTCACTAATGCACACTAATAAAATGTGGCACTAGAATTTATTTATCTCCAGCAAGAGTCCTGACGATGAGGTCACTTTCTTTACTAGTTGGTGTACAAGTGGGTGTAATATAGACCTGTTGACCCTTGAGTTTGCGACTGGGTAATCAGTCAGGGACCAGCACTTCTCAAACGTGCACTCCTTTACCTAGAACATGTCCTGGGGCAAGAACTCAGGTACCCCCTCCCCCACCCTCCAGGTCCTCAGGAGGCAAATTTGATGGGCTTCTTCAATTTCCTCTTAACTTTGTACCGTCAGCTCGATGAGTCGGACTCTCTTGGCTTCCCTGCACCACAGCGCTTCTTCAGTTTGTGATTATGTGCCACTGACCTCTGCTGACAATCTCAGCTGTTTGCCCCCGGTCAATGTTCCATATCATTTCTGATTTTACAGTTTTTACTGCTGCCCCTTCCCTACACTCCACTCTCTTTAGAAGCAGGATTTGTTAAGGAGTTGCAGCTGCGCGGTCTTGGCTTACCCTCCTCAGCACGTGGCCGTGCTGCCACCTGTATTGTGCCTGTGCTAGTGTGATTTTGCAGCCTGACAGAACATGCTGTATATCTGCAGTTGTGGTTGCACAGAGCTGACAGGCTCTGTGCCTCTGTGCAGTATCACAGCCGACGGTTCCGCAGACAGTTGCAGGGGTTTTTGCTGAAAAGGTGCTGTTTAACTGCATTTTGTGCTGATAATTTGGAAAAAGTAAGTTGCTTTACATTGTCTCCGTAACGACCCGCTGCTGTAGATGCTACTATCAGCAAACAGTACTTATGTCCAACTCTCAGAGACACTTAGCTTTAGCAGAAAAACCCACAACACAGCCTCTGTGCTCCCATCAGAAGAACAACTACTACCAAGTCTTCTACCGGTACAATGTCCATTTTCATTCTGTTTATCGTTCTTGTCATTACCTGTGAGCTGCCTACATGCCGTGAAACCCGCCTCTTCTTTGTTGTGATTAGACACAAACAAGCTGTCCATGTCCTCCAAGTGCTCCTCTGTGAAGTTGAACGTTTCTCAGCTTTAAAACCCGCTTTGTTTTGTCTAAAAGTCCGGCGCAGCATCTTTCCAAAGCTGCTATTTTTGGGCAGTCCCCATGTAAAAGTGCGCTGGCAGAATGGCGTGAATGTGCCCGCAATGAGACCTGGTCACGGGACTCCCTGAGCTTCAGCATCAGCCTTGCTTTTTCCTGCATGTCACCCTGGTAGATAGACTTAAGGGAACGTTAGTGTGTTTTTCCTTAAACAGATCTGTTTGTGAGAAGCAAAATGGCAGCCCCAGCCATTTGCAAGGATAACAGTTTGCTTTGATGTCCGTCTTGCTCACTGTCATCAGGATGAGCTCACGCAGCTTCAAAGGGCCACCCTCCTCTTGGGTACAATGAGACCCAAGGAACATACATACCACCAGGAATAGTTAAACGCAACTGCCATGATCTTAATGCAAGTAATGGCTCGACAGGAGGTCCACAGCTTCTGCTCGTAGTGTGTTCTAGATGAAATATTTGGCTACTCGTCTTTTTCCTTCTTTATTGGACATTGATTGTTACATCCTGTCCTGGTCTGAAAACGTTTTAAGAGCTGCTAGTATTTTCAGTGCCGTAACTCTCCCATACACTGTGCACGGCTCTGCCTTCTACTATTGTGTCCTCAGGTTTCATTAATTCATTCTCTTCCAGGGGGTCCTATGTGTCTGTCAGCTAGCTAGACGGGCTGCACCGGCTACGTCTGCCAAGCCAAACACTCAGCCGCCTCAAAGTCCAAATATGAGAACAAGTTCATAATTCCATATTCTCGTAGACAATTCTGTACTTGTTGCAACATACTACCTTGTTTGTTGACTTATAACCATTAAGAATGAACAAAAATATTTAGGATCATTACTTAGAACTCTACCAACTTAAATTTGTTTGTAGGCCGATCAGTGTGGGTGGCTGTCGGGCAGCCTGGCTGTGCAGGCCAAGTCTGCCAATCTAAATACACAGCGACCAGAGCTTGGTGGCCTTAATACTATGGTACGAAAATGTGTTGGTTGTTTTATTCATCTCCGTAACCCGCAACCCGCCCCCATGTTAAACACACACACGGGATGGTGTTTCACTGGCTGAAGGTCAGTGCTGTGAGAACAGAAAGTTAGAGTGCTCTCCGCTGCTGTTACACTCATTTATTTCAAATTTCATCCAAACCCACAAACCCACCCCCCATGTTAGCCCCCTGGCCTTGGGATTGTCAACTTCAGCAACATTTGGTGTTTAATTTATTCCGACTATAGAAGTACTAGTATTTGATTGACTCGCTTATAATGATGTGTTCAGATCTCGTGTCGCTGAGAGTTGATGGTCAGTGTTTTAGCAGTGGGGCAGCGCTCGTGTTTTCTCTGTGGGAACAGTGAAATAAAAATGTGGTTGAAGAAAATGAAATGCCTCCTTGAACTCAGGATTAATTGAACCTCTGTGGCAATCCGTCTCCCCCAAGCTCAATGTCCCTCTTTGTTTTCCCTCACTCTCTTCTTCCTTCTCCCCCTTTCCTTTTTTCCTTCCCCTGCCTCTCCCTTCACCCCACTCTCTCTCCCTCCATCCCTCCCTCCCTCTCCCGCTCTTTATCTACCTCCCGTCACTCGCCAGTTGCACAGTGACAGTCAGCCTTTGCGACACTTTGTTTGGTCTAACCTGTTCTCCCTTTTTTTTTTCTTTCCATCACCCCACCCCCCTTTCTTTCCACCTTACCCTTCCTTTTCCCCAGGTACCTCCCATGACTGGCGGCTGCGCTGCGACGCTGTGAACCTCTACTATACGTTGTTTGGTCTGACTCGGCCGTCCTGCCTGCCCCTGCCAGAACTGGGCCTGGTGCTGAACCTGAAGGAGAAGAAAGCTGTGCTCAACCCCATCATCAAGCCTGAGCTGGGGGTTAGCGCTGTAATAGACACCCCTGCCAGTATCGGCATCCACGGCATCGGCATGGGCTACTCAACTGTAAGTCAACAGGGTTTCAGAGTATTTCACTGTCGGGTCAATCAGTCGGGTGTAAATATAAACTGCACTTCATTAACCAATAATAACCAATTTTACCAAGAATGTCGGATGTTTTTGACATATATTGTCTTCGCAAAGACAAACTGTGGTTTAAGGAATGATTTCAACAAATATTGTTCTGCCGAAACGGCAATCAAAAAATGTTGCATGAAGGTCCAAAAGTTAGTCCCGGCTGCAAAGTCGCTGATTGGCTCATTTCTCTGAGTGAGAACAAGCCGTTGACTAGAGCAACGCCAGAGTCTCTGAATCGCTCGACAAAACCTGAAGAGTGGGTAGGACGCAATTCAGAAGTCTGGAACCAAGCTAGCCAATTTCAAAATACTGACAATAAAATTGTTGGAGTCATGTAAAGAGATCAGTTAGCCTGCTTAAAAAACACTTCCCATCCATTGGCGGGTTGGTTTCACTCGCATTTTGCATTCTCAAGTCAATCCAGAATAGTGTTTACTAGTGAGGGTGCAGAATGGTCTCGGACGGGAGCTGTTACATCATCGGAAAGCAAAAAAAAAGTATTCTACACTTATGATCTCATTTTGTCCACTTTGCCAGGTGGATGAGGAGCCAGACCCTATTGCATCAGGGGTGTGTGGGGTGGGCCAGCCCCCTCAGGGCCTGAAGAGGAAGGCTGACACCCCTCTGGGCTCTCCTCCAGAGCCAGGACAGATACTGCAGCAACAGGACGAGGAGGGGAGCAGAGGAGGAGGCCGCTACAAGATCAGGGTAAAAGAATTCTGCTTTAGTTTTCTCTTCTTCGTTTCGTGTCACTCCTGCTCTGCCTTGCTCTCCTGTTCTCTCCTCTCTCTGCTCTTGCCTCCCACTGAAGAGTTTTGAATTATATTAATATTATTTTGTGTACTTTGGTTCACTGACTGACATCTGCAATGTTCTGTTAGCTGTTACATAACAGTCCCTGCTATCCAAAAAGATCACAAAAACAAAGTGAGCTTCTGCTCTCTCAGTCTATACATAGAAATATACAGGTGATTGATTTTCATGGGGTATTAATATTTGGTTATTGTCTGTCTTGCAGTTCAACACAATGGAAGAGGAAGACATTGATATGGAGACTGTTCACGACAGCCAAGCCTTCATCCACCATCACCTCAACCTGCTAGAGAGACCCTCCACACCAGGTTAGCACACACACACACACACACTCAATCTTTCATACGCCATCCCCTAAATATACTAGAACGACCCAAACCAGGTAATACACACACAAATGGACCACAAATCCATCCGCTCTCTCTTATTAGGTAAGGAGCCACCATCCGTGGAGCAGTCCATGCTCTCCATGCCCGCCACGCCGATGCCCTCCTTCTCCAAGGAGACCACCTCCTCGTCCTCCAAGCACGGGGGAGAGCACGGCCACCATCACCACCACCACCACCACGAGCACAAGAAGAAGAAGAAGAAGCACAAGCACAAACACAAGCACAAGCACAAGCACGAAAGCAAGGACAAGGAGAAGGACCGGGAGAGGGACAACTCCCACGCCTACAGCAACAGCCCGGCCAGCGGCAGGTCCCTGCGCTCGCCCTCTCTGTCTGACTGAAGCTCCGCAGGGAGGCTTGGCTCCCAGCTGCTGTACAGCTGCTTCTCTGGTTTCAGTCAGAGTCACAGCTCCTGTCTGTGGACCGTTTACATTTTGCCTCGCCTCTCAGTTGAAAACAACCACTTTTTACAATAAAACTAAAGTAGCCAGGACTTCAAAAGAAAAATAAACATCCACAACTTTGGACAATAACCTTTGGTATATTATTTGCAGACACACAATAGCACAAGTAAAAGCAGCACATCTTCGGTTAAAATCTACATACGCTTTCAGTATTTTAAATGAAAATACTGTTGATTGCAGTCACAAACATGTCGCCAATTCTAGCAGTGTAGATGCGGCAAGAAGCCCATTCATGTCTCCTGTGATGGACGTCACTATCTTCAAAATGTGTTTAAAAACACGTGTGGGTTACATACTGACGTTCATTGCATGGACCCACTACCTCAGCTACTGTCGTTCTAGTAGTTTGCTGTTCATAGGTGTTGGAAGCAGGATAGCTGATGTTGAGGTCATTATACTGGCAGATACTCAACTGGGCAAAATGTTGAAGGACAAAAAAATCTGGAAAGATTATGATTTATAAGAGTGTTGTAATCCTCACAGATAAATTGCATCGCAAATTCCTCAGCGTTAATGCATTTTCAATTTCTGCATTAGGATTACAGACGCGTATTGCGCGAGAGAGAGAGGGGAAAAATTCAATCCTGGACTGAGTCTGCAGTGTCTTAACGGTGAGCCATCCAGAGGCGTCCCTGTGTCCCAACACCACACACACACACACAAACACCCTGCAGAAGGAGTTCCTGTGCTTTCTACACCGCTTCCAGGCCGTCTGAGGCAGGCGACCACATACACCTCTCTCCACAAACAGACACACACACACACTTTCCCAGCCGCGTACACTTTTCCCCCCACACAGACACCACTCTGGTGTGCCTCATCCCCACAGCTCAATCCCAACATTCAGTAAGTGGCCTGTGAAGGGGAACATGATGGATCGCGGTGTGGATTTAACCATTCTGTTTTGACTGGGCCTCCGGTGTCTTAACAGTTCATAACATCCTGCAAATTACATTTCCCTGTTTGCTCATAGATGAAAATTAAACAAAGAGCAATTTAACTGTACTGTAGAATTGAAAATCAAGTCATACTAACATCTTTTATAGTATTTTTTTTTTTTTTTACTGTCGCCGTCATTCATAAAGCCATGTGTTTCTATCCATGAATGTTTTAACTAGATTGGACCCGGTTTCCCAAAGGCATCGATGGTGGGGATTTTTTTTAAGCTTTCAGATACTTTGGGGAAGCGCAGGTCCAAAGTGATTTTATGCTCAGATTTTTCTGATGTTTGTGATTTCCTATATTCAAATTGTAAATTGCTACACTAAGTGTACAAAATCCTGGGTCCGCCTGTTCTTTCTGTCAAATAGGCTCATCAGCTGAGTGCTATGAGCCCTTGTTGGTTTCACATATTTTTTTCCAATTCAGTCATGCAGGAGAAATGCAAATGAAAGAGAGGAGACATGTTACAGTAGAATTTACAAGTCTTATGGGCAACTGAGACATGGTTTGTGCAAGAAGTTGCAACTTAATTTGAGGAACATGGTCCTAATATTTTGTACATTTACTGTAAATTATGTTTTTGATTCAGTTTTTTTTTTCTTTTTGTTATACATGTTTTAAAAATAAAAGTGAATTAAATGTCCCTTTTCATATTTGTGCATAAGGAAACACTGAATGAGGTATAATGTAGGATACAGGAACTTGGGGTGGAAAAGCCTCTGAAACGGCATCTAGACCATCATGAGCCACTGAAACCCAGACTAATGAAATTCTTGTAGGTGGGTTGGAAGCTTGCAGGTGAGGCTGGTTTCACTGCAGGTTTTACAAACTGCCACCTCTGAAGCTGTAGAGTAAAATCATATCCTTGTGACAGGCTGACATCGGCTAGATACTGTATATTGGTCTAACGCTAATGGCAACCAATCAGAGGCATTTACATAAGCAAAACAAGATGTATTGTTGTGAGGCAGGAAATAAGGCTGTTAGTTCTTAAATGGCTGACCCATTTCAAACATGCGATGTTTCCATCTGACAGCCGCTGTAGGTGTCGGCTCCATTTACCAGGAGAACTAGCAGGGATCTCAACAGGAAATGAGTTAGATCTGCTTCAGCCTCTGTTGTGGAACCATAACTCATGTGGTGAGGGAGAGTGGGGGGTATTTGCCTTGTGCTTGAGACCAGGTTTTAGGTTCAGTATCCTGGGTTGACCTGCAATCCTTTGATCTAACCCCCTCTCTCTCTCTCTCTCTCTCTCTCTCTCTCTTCTCTCTCTCTCTCTCCTCTCTCTCTCTCTCTCCAGATCGGAAGAGCA
>OMOV01093861.1:0-11254 GCA_900312565.1 Beryx splendens
GTAATGGTAGTTTCTGTGTTTGTTTGCTTGCCTCATTGGGCTATTCACTGAATGCTTAACTGGCTCCACAAGGATTTTTAATAGACATACAGTCCTATGTTGGAACCTGCTATTGAATATCAACACGTATGCAACTCGTCATCTACAAAAACGTCATGAACCAGCACATTTCTGACAACATCTACTTGGGAGTGCTTTTGCCTGGATGAGGGGAGGATGGTGTTGCAGTCTCACCTTGATGTAGGCGCTGGGGTAGATCTTGTGAACTGCGTCTCCGGGGGCGCGTCCAGCCTCTCGGTCCAGGTAATAGCTCTGCACAAACACTGCGTGATCACTCAAGCAGCGCACCCAGACGTCGCCCTCGCCTTTGCACTCCAGTTGCACACCCTTGCCAATGTGGAGCCTGGGGACAGAAAGGTGGCAGGGAAGGGCGGTAAACAAACAGACAGCAGAGATGAATACTGCTGTTGATATGCAGAGATGTGAGAAGCGGCAGACATTATTGTTACACTAATCACACCTAGAGACCTACATTATGTAAATTGGATGTACTATGTTTGGATATGGTGATATATCCCTCCAGCAGTATGTGGCTGAGTACCTGGCTCTCTCGATGTTCTCTGTCCTGTGGACATTGCTCAGCTGACCCAAGCAGAAGCGATCCCCTCCTGAGGGGTCCACATAGCCGTCCACCGTCACTATGGGGCAGGTGGAGGGCACCTTGAATGTCTCTCCGACCTGGACATCCATCTCAAAGTAGGCAATGGAGCACCAGTACTCGGGGGCTAGAACAAAACAACAAGCAACCTCAGACCAAATAGCTTCAACCCGTCATGTCCCAGTTGTGTGGTTTATTAAGAGTAAAGATGTGGACTGTCTACCATCTACAGCTCGACACTCACCTGGGTGAGTGGATATGGGAGGTTGGAATGCAATCTCGTTGGCAACAGGCCCTGCAAAGAGCACCTCATCATTAATTAAAAACAATTCTGTAAAATCAGTTACTTAAGATGTGATTTGCTGTTAAGAAATGAGCACTGACTATACATGAAATGAAAAGTGCAGTAACAGCGCTGTTAATGAACACATTCCACTAAGAGTCGGCAGGAGGGGGGGAATTCATTTCTTGCCTTGCTAATGAGTCTGTTGCTCTATAATGTCAGTTTACCGGGCTCATTAGGTTTAACACGCAGAAGTCTTTGTCTCACATTATCTCAACCAGAGTAAAAGAGCAAAACTGCTGCTGAATTAAACCATGTGCACATTCTCTAAAGTCGATTCGGGATAGTGAACTTGTTATCCGGGCTATCCGTCCACTCACAGTAATGCCCCGTGTGAGGCATGGGTGGATGATGCTGTAGGTGCCCATTCTGGTGTTGAGGCACAGCGGGGGTGAAGCTGCTGTTTCTGCTCCAGTTGGGCGTCGGATCTGTAAATATAAATTTAAGAAGATTTGTTGCCAAACTCCTGTCAGCTTGAAGATCGATCTGTGTACAAAAGCAAAGGATTAAATGCTAGGACTCCGTCGACAATTCAAGAGTGAGCTTTTTAAGTACTGGAACAGTAATACATGTAAGACTGTCAGGTTTAATTTGACAGGATTTTAAGCCAGAATGAAATTTTAACAATTTAACAAACAGAACAGCGGCACTCACAGATCAATAGTCTTCTTATTTATTATGGGCAAAAACTCACTGGTCACTGGTAACAGTGACTTTTACAGACCCCTAAGTTGTGACCCCACTCCTCAATTTGCTCAGATTAATACACAATTAAGACACAATACACCTTTTCTCTCTCTGCTAAAATGTTGGTTTCGATATATAGATGACATTTTTTAATATTCTCTGGTACTGTTGACGAATTGGAGGCTTTCAGTATACACCTAAATTCAAGCATGTCCACTATAAAACTACCATTAGAGTAGAGTAGAGGATCTGTGTCACTCCTCGATGTGCTTGTAAAGAAAACGGAACATCTCAATACCAGTGTCTATAAAAAAACAGACTGATAGAAATACACTTTTACACCTCACTAGCTATCATCCTCCAGGTTTAAAGAAGGGTCTTCCATACAGTCAACTGTTGCGAGCAAAAAGAACCTGCAGCACGGGCAACGTATTTGAAGAACAAGCTATGGATATGAGTAATCGTTTCAGAGATAGAGGCTCTAATGATCATTTAGGAACAGTTTGGATAAAGTGAAAAACGGACAGGAACAGTTTATTAGCCCTTAAACCTCCCTCTAAGAGGGACTCAAAAATTGTGTTGGCTACCACGTTTTCTCCGTTATCCAATGAGATTAAGAGGTGTGTCATCAAACACTGGCATATTTTATCCAGTGACCCAGTTTAGTAGGTCACTCTTTCAAAGAATTGCCAATCTTTGCCAGTAAGCGCACCAGGAACCTGAGGGACACCTTGGTCAGGGCTGATTGTTATGTACCCCCCCCAAAACATTTTCTGTCTAACCTACCAGGTGGTCCTGTCCCATGTTTGAGCTGTGCCCAGTGTAGTGCTACGATTAGGAGAGATGGGTTTTTTTTACATCCCCATACTGGTAAAAAGTTCAACATTAAGAACAGGATCTCTTGCAGAACCAAATATGTGGTCCATCTCTTGAAATGTCCTTGTGGGTTAGCACATATAGGCAAAACTAAACGGGAGTTTAAAACTAGGATTTCTGAACATAAAAGTAGCATAAGGAATAAAGGCGAAAAATCCCCGGCGGCCAGACACTTCAATTCAGCTGGTCATGATGTACGTTCCCTTAAATTTCAAGGTATAGAAATGGTGCATCCTTTTAGAAGGGGTGGTGACAGGGACAGGTTTCTGTTACAAAGGGAAGCGTATTGGATTCACACTTTACAAACTGAGAGCCCAAAGAGGTTTGACGAAGAGCTGCTGTTGGGTTGCTTCTTATAATCTATCGGGGTCCCTACTATGTTAGGAATCCATATTTAGATTGTGTAGATGTGTTTATTCTGGTCATTTATTGTTGACAATGTGTCTACGAGATTTTTTACTGTGCTCTCTTGAAAGGATTAAAGCTAGTTGAGAGGGTCATATACCTTTTAATTAGTTTCCTTTTACATGCTATTTATCCGTACTTTATTTTGTAGATGTATTGTATGTGATGTACATTTTTTTCCATGATATTTTTTCTATATACTCTTGAAAGGGTTCAAACTACTTAACGGGGGCATATAGCTCTTAATTCAAATTTTACATGCTATTTGTCCTTGCTATATCTGGATTATTTATATGTATTTTGTGGATGTATTTATTCTTGTCATTTTTTCTACAAGATTTTTCTATGCTCTCTTGAATTCAAACTATTTGGGCTAACAGGGTCATATAGCTCTTAACTTATTTCCCTTTACAGGCTATGTGTCCCCATTATAGACAAATCCTGTTTCAGAGAAGTTTCTCTATTAGCGGAGTAGTTTGACCCCTCTGCTTACATAGAGCATTCTTTAGAACATTTTGGACAGTTTTAAGCGTAGACTACTTCTATTACTGTTTTTCCTCTATCGAGGCCATATACAAGCCACTCACAAAATTAAATTCTTGAGTGATTAAAAGTGGAGCACCGACTGCATCCTCTACATTTCTGAGATACCGAATGATGAGCTTTACAGGATGTTTTCTTAAAACTGGATAATAGCTTTTAGGAAATAACTCTTCATTTGCAACCTGTATATAAACATCTAGTCACGGTGCAAAGTCTCACTTGAGGGTCCGGCAGTGATGCTAGAGAAAGCAGAGGTGGAGGATGAACTGGCTCCTTCTGACGGGGGCAGCAGAGCTGGGGTGCTGAAGCTCTCCTGTGGACCTGGTCTCAATGGGGGGTGCTGGATAGTCTGAAGGTGGCTCTCAGAGCTGGAGTGAGACTGCTGGTTATCAAAGTCATACTCGTCCTTAACCAGTAGTGGGCCTAGAAGAACAACACAGACACTGTTAAGACTGACGGATATTCCACAAAACCAACAAAGCAAAGAGAGAAATTGTGGTACGTCCTTACCTGAACTTGAAAGGGTCAGTCCTGATAGATCTGTGGGAATACAAGCAAGGAGAGATCAGGTCACTTACCCATTAACAGGAAGTTAACATTCGGAGGGAAAATGAGAACATGAGTTGTAGGATTTTCAAATGAAACATCTAAGCCCTTTATTGTCAGCCCTCTAATCAACAAGAGTCTAAAACAAAGAGCTGTAGTCAAATCTAACAAAACTGTGACGCCTACTCACCAATGCCTGGGGAAACCACCCTCTCGTAGTGGTATGGGTTGACACATACATTGTCACATTTCAGGTCGAAGGCGTACTGGCAGTATTTCACATGCTTTAACTCATTCTTGTGTAGATCAGGCCACCGCCATAGTCGAGCATAGACTACATGGGGGAAGCCTTTGCGCCCTGCAACCTTGAGTACACAGAGGGTGAAAGAAAAGTGAGAGATATTAGTGCATTTGTGGCATTTCTGTGATGACATTTTCTCTTGGAATTACCAGGACTGTAACACTAAACACGTTTTGTATATTAACCACTATACCTGCAGGCGTCCATCCAAAGTGCGCTGTATGGTCACACACTTGCTAGGGTGAGCTCCATTTGTGGTGATGGCTGTGATGAGAGAATCCAACTCATCTTTCTTCTCCTTCAGCTTCTTGACAAGACTCTCGATAGCTCGCTTGGCAAAGCTTTCGCTCTCTCCTCCTTGTCTGTGGCACATCAGGCTATGCACAATGCTGAGGCAGGCATCGTTACTTGTGGGAGTGTTCGTGATTGACATCCTGCTCCTTCAGTTTCAGTCTCAGGGAGGATTTCCAGTTGTATCCTTCACCAGAGGAAATGTCACAGTGAAACCGCTGTTAGAATGATGTGGCCCAGGCTTAGCAACCTGAAACAAGAAAGAACAGTGGCAGACGACTGTGAGTTCTGCTGAATCTGCAAACATGATTTCACATTGCATAATGTAATGTAGCACTTAATTAACAATCTGTGCGCCACAGCGCAGTGAGCTCAGGCTGGGAATTTGCTTAAACAAATCTCAAAACAAAAACATTACATTGGCGTCACTGAATTCTAATTACATCCGCTGCTGACCATACTCAACCCTCTTCGATGTCAGTCTGTTGTACCCCTTAAACCCCCACAAGGTCTTTGAAGAAGACAGGAAAATAAAACTTAAATTATCCACTGCCCACAGCTGCTGATGGATTTGCAGGTTTACCAGCAATTTTCACAATTTCATCACCAGACAAATGTTTACCCTGTCTTTGTATTTGCCATCTCCTACCTTGTGATCATACCTGGCTTTACGTGACATTTTGCAGCAAATTAGATGTGTGCAATGGGAAACAGATGTGCATGGGAACTTTGTATCTTGCTTTAGTGTGCATTAAAGACTTTTGCATTTAAGCTTGATCACATTCATGCATGCAGATACTCTTAATGATCATCTGTAAATCTAGACATTGTGCCTCGTCCAAAAAGCAGCACATTATGCATCCAAAAACATAATCTAGCATGTTTTCTTATGCATGTGGGTTGACTGGCTAGGAGGAAAGATATAAACAATAACCCACACGCGTGGGTTTGACGAACCGTTAGCTTACTAAAAGGTAGGTTTACTGTAGCCTTAATTGATGATGCCTTAGTTACCATTATGCAGTGCACCCTGACCTAAACTATATAACGTTATCCCATTTGCCACACCGGGACTGAGCGGCTAACTACCAGTTAGCTGTGTTTGGGCTTGATGTATATAATGTTAGCTGGTTAGCTTTCGTCACCTAACACAAGCTGAAACAAACACATAGCCTAAAGCTGAAGTTACAGACTTACAGTGACTTGTCCACACAGTAATGTTAGAGGCAGTGGCAGGTTGTAATTTAGCGGCGTCAGTTACATTTAACTACTAGGTAACGTTAGCGTTATTTTAGCTAGTTAGCAATGAGCTAACAAGAACACATCCAGTAACTTAACGCTAGCTCGGTAGTTAGGCTTCTCTGGTTAAATACACTCTTGATGGCCAACATTAACTAGCTCAACAAATGGTGCAATTGCGTTTTAGCTTGCGGCGCACGTTTCATTATCTATCCATCGTATTGCACTTGGCGAAAATTGGTTGTTTTGCAAACGCTGTAACAACGCGGCTACTGGTTAGCTCAGCGAGCTAGCTGGCCAAGAAAATAAACAAAAAATTCCTCTCCACCCACCACGCTAAAATCCAACTGCGCATGCGTGAAAATGCTGCTAGGCGTGGCGTTGCTGCTGCTTTGTTAATTCATATAAACAACTGGAGTTTGGAAGTAAATTCCAGTCTATTACACGATATTACACACTAAAAACCCATTTTCAGAGCGAGTGACACCGACTGTTTTACTGCACCAGATGAATTCGTCTGTAAATTAGAAGGGCAGGCAAGTATACCAGGAGAAAATTCATGTTTGTGCTGTTTTGTTTAACAGACACTGTGTTCTATTAAGACAAGAAAGTGAGCTAATTTGAGGGTGCAATGCCCCAGCTGTCTTAAAATGGTGCTCCATCTGTCCAAGTAAAAAAAATAATAATGAAAAAAATCATTAAAAGATCCATCAATTAAATATCGAAATGACCAACCAGTCAACTAATCAAAAAGAAGCATTACATTGTCCAAATTATCAAAACATAATGACAAGTAACTAGTTTGCTTAGAAATGTGTGCCATTAGCCTGCTTCTGCACCTATGACTTTGTGAGGCCAGTCAAACATAATTACCTCAAGGAGAATAAAACAAGTTTTTGTGTGAAAGTTTATGAAGTGGCCCAATTCCTCCATCCTCTCAATCAAATCTACACGGTTTGCTTTAATTTAGCAAAGCAAATATTTTACAATAGCTTTTTACAACCTGAACACATGCTTGTTCATAGATGTTCCTCCGAGACTTGCAGGTGTTTATATTGGAAATCTGAAGTTGTTCATATGGTGTTCATTCAGTTGGACATGAGTTGTAAAACACTTCTTCAGAGGATGAACAGACTGATTTTTTATGGGCTGTGACATTTCTGGGAACTCACAGTAAACAGACAGACTTTGGCCTGGATCTCTTTAGATGGGTGCAAATTATTCCCAAGCAGAGAAAAAAGAAGTAAGCCAATTTTACAGTGCAGTATGGTGTGCCAAGAAGTCATATAGCTTTCTTTCAAATTCATTACAGTCTGCTTCTGAGTTTTTAATCACAGTGAAGAAGAGCTGTCAGATACTCCTGATGACCAAGAAATTCCTGGGGAGGTGTTGCAGCATCTACTGTTGTAACGGTTAAATGGAAGTCATATCTGACCGTGAATTTTCTTTCTCCTCTAAGCAATAACTCATCCTTTGAGTACCATGCAATCATGGTTACCGCTCCTGCTAAACTATTAGTGGTTGTCATATATCGCCCACCAGGTGTTGGCACCTACCTACCTGAACTCTCTCATTCAGGTCTACGTTCCCTCCCGCCCACGTTGCTCTGCCAAGGATTGGCGCCTAGTGCTGCCACCACAACAAGGCACAAAGTCTCTAGCCAGACTCTTCTCTTCTGTGACAGAATTAAACATGATGAGAAAATGGCTTACAGAATGGCAAGTTGCTGGCAAGCTGTCCTTATCTTTAGGACTGTTTTGATACAAACATACTGTTTCTGCAATGTTTCATAAACCTGCAATCACAACCATATTTCTCAACGCTCTCACTCATGAACCTATCGCTGTTAGTCACTTTGAGTTTGAGTAATAGCCAAGACAAGTTTGCTTCCCCTAATTAAGCAAAGCACAATGTCAATTTCAGAGAACTCGGCTCTTATTTCACTGTTCAATTGTACTCTATCAAAATGGGAGGATTCACAGAGTGTCAAGCACCTACAAATATGGCAACATATACAGTTTAGCAGGTGATATATATTTTCATCATCACACTACAGGACAGGGTCGTCATCCTTGAGTGCAAAGTGGTTGGGTCTTGAGGAGCATTTGGAAAGTGTCTGTGTCTCTGTGGGGAATTTGGTAAACACTGAACACAGTTGCACAGGTGAATTGGCTTAAAGAGCATGGTGACAAGTGGAATTATGGAAACAATAGCACTTACACAGTGTGGGAAAACTGGGATAAAGTCAAAAGATTAAAGTATGTTCTTCAGTTAGGACAAGAGATTAACTGGGATGTGCTTTAAGTTAAAAGTTGGATAATGCATGAGATATATTTACAGATACATTTTTTTAAATCTCCAGTTCAAAAGACAAAAAGGCCTCAATACTGATATGCAGACAATGATTTGTGTAATTTCTCACCATCACATTCTATCTTAATGGATCAGTATGTTTCCGTTTACCAGTAGTTTGGTCTCTCAGTGATAATGATGTGACAAAGATTATTTATGAAACAGCTCCCTCTTGTGGTCATAATATAATGTGACATGAATGCCAACATTCCTCTATCTATTACTGTATAACTCTCTCCAACATATCTCCAAGAAGAGCCATGTGTTTATGATTTCTGACTCTTGGATCGACAGCTTTGTTGATTATGATGATGGGAGAATAAAGCTGTCAACAGGTGATTATGTTCAAATGTTTTGACACAGAATTGGATTTCTTCCAGACCTTACAGTTAAAGAAAATGGTAGGCTACATATAGAAAAGGTTTTGGAAATACCATGTATATTAATAACAACAAGAAGAAGTGCTTTATAGACCAGCATAAAAACAAACAAGACAGTACAGTGGTAATAAAAGGACAGTAAATAAAGGCAGAATCTTTGTTTCAACTGTTAAAATGTTTAATGTCATAATGTCAAGCTTGGCTTCTCAAAGGTTTTGTTGCCTTCGAAGGAAGACTAATCCAATACAGTTATTGATCACATACAGTGTTCCTACACGTCTTTGCTTATCAAATACCACAACTTTTTACATGACTTTTCCAAGAAATTTAGCACAATTTCAATGGAAAATATTTAGGTGTAAAATGACTTTGGGGTCACAGATCAGTATGTTTTCGAAAAAGGCAATTGCCAATAGAAATTAGTTTTTTGTATTTCGTAAAAGAAACATGTTAACTGTGCACTTGAGCACTGTCACTGTCATCTTTCAGATTTTTCGAGGAGTGATGTGAAATTTTGGTTTTAAGTTAATTAGGATGATGTTCCCTCCTCTCTCTTGCTGCATAGCTCTCCATCAAGTCTGCCAATGAAATTAGCCATGTCTTTATGCTTTCAGACCAGGAAGCCCTGACCCACAGGACCGACAGGATCTCTAAAGTGAAGACCCATCAGCATTTCCAGATCATTCCCAGCATGATGGGTGAACAAAGCTGGTCATTTCTCTCTCTCAGCAAGCACGCTGATAAAAAGCAGTTGTGGAAGAACAATGGTGTGCTCGCCTAAAGAAATAAGTGCAGCTGGTAAACAAGCTTATAATCCTTTGACTTATTTTATCTGACAAGAGACACTAACAATCTAAATTTGTTTTCTGTATCATCGTTTACATACTGTTGCTGCAGCTAAAACATGAACAGCCCAAGTGACCTTGTCCTCTCAAGCGTGGCATAATTTTCAGCCCAAATGAGAGATGTGTTAAGGACACTAACATTGACAGTTTTTGGTTATGAGTGTTCCTCTGTCAGGCATGTTGAGGTGGATTCTGATAGGTTTTGAAGATACAATGAAAAAGAGTAAAAAATCACTAGCCATACTAATCTATAGTAATTTATGTTAAGTTCGCTACTTCCATTATTTCACCAATTTTAACAGAACAGTTGGCAAATGGGATCCAAAAATCCTACTGATTTTCACCATAGGTGGAAACAAAAAGATCTGGATAGAATCCAAAAGCACACTTGAGCGGACAGTTGAAAGCCAGGCTTTTAAAAGGAATATCAATCACAATGTACATATTGGTGTATCTGGACCTCTACACAGTTATTCAATAAAACATATTAAGTTGAATTTCCTCGTCACTGAATATTTAATGTGCGCCACATGTGTTCACTAGCAGCTGATAGCTTTGATATGCACACTTAACCTTTGCAAATCTGGGTAGAGTGAGGTACTTATTAAAGGGTAATGATACCCCCAGTTTCAGTCCCTCTCCACCTACCCCACTAACTTGAAAAATGCAATGAAACCTGGCGTGGAGAGCAGCGGTGGAGGGGGTGGACTCTGATTACGGGTCAAACTAAAGTAAGGCGCTGCAAAACATCCAATGACAATGGTCAGTTTAGCGCTAGTCTGACTCAACGGAAGTAGGCTGTGGGTATAAGCCTGCCATTGGCCCCGTCTAATTCAGAGGGAATTCTCCTTCCCTTCCTTCCGCTATCTGCTAATAGCTAAAGCTATCCGGCTATCTGGCTATCTGGGCACCAATGATCAAATTATGTTTGTCTTTTTTATCAGTAAAAGTCGTATCACATAGTCGACATACATCTTTTACTGTTTTATGTGGCGTTTTCTTTTGCTGGGATTTAGCCATTTTAATGCTAGGGCTCACCTCCCCACGTGCAAATGTTCCACCAAAACAAGTTGTCCCCCCGGGCACTATTTTGCAAGGGCACCGTCGCCGGGCTTAGCGCCACCCAAGACGATTGTGATTGGTTTAAAGAAATACAAACAAGGCAGAGCGTTTTTTCCCCCCTAACCCAGAATGATAATGGATTCAGCCAGACCTTTCTCCAGAGCTGGCACAGCGCTAAAACGGAGTGTGGCGATAGGTCTGGCTATATGCAGGACTAATTTAGCGCCTAAAACATTGGCAGTGTGGAGGTTATGCCTAGTTTTGTCTTCTATCTCAAACAACACCTACATATCAGTTAACATGTCAAAAAACATGTTTTAGTGTTTCGACCCCTTTAACTTAGAAGGTTCCACAATGTTATTCCATCGTTGTTATCTGCTTCCGACTGTTAACAGCAGAAGCTAGGTGATGATGTGACATGATTTTTTTTTTCCATTTGTTCTGTTGCCATGGCCTTGATAAGGGCGTCAGCATGCCCATGTCAGAAAAAGGAAGTGGGAGGTGTCAGAGGGCACCAAGCAACGTGTTGGCTGGATTGTCAATAGAGCATGTTGGTGTTGGAGACCAGGAATCTGACACCACCCTCTCCCAAACGTTGCCCACTTGGAGTGGCGTCTCATCCTGAGTGATGGTCTACAAGACTCCAGGCTCTGACACCTCGTTATCACTATGGCATGGCAGGGGGCAGAGAGAGGCTCCCCCGGGAGGGGACGTGGGGGGGGGGAG